>JAWCTZ010000031.1:7500-92500 GCA_036850595.1 Rhyacichthys aspro | reverse complement strand
AAGCTATGAATGCCTACTGTAAATATGACTGTCCATGTAAACATGGTCATATATTGTTTAAACTCAAGCCTGTACACACCTTCGGTATTGTCATGACAATATAGTAGTATAGAACATACTCTTACAATATATTACACCAGTCAGAAACAACAATATATGCTCTGTCTGTGTCTTCATTTGTCAACACTCCTCCTGGATGTCCTGCTGCTGCTTCTGTCTCTCCATGACCTGCGAATGACCTGATCTTCTCTGTCTGCTTTAAATAAGTGTCCCTCTGGCTTTTCAGTTTCGTTCTACACACTTATTACTCTGAATAAAACTTAAACTCGTCAGCGGGAAAGTAGTTGTACAATACGGCAGATTAGCTCAGACTGGAGCTAGCTAATTGGCTCAATAAATATATCTCGATTTAAGTAAAAGGCGTTTTTTGCAACTTACCTGAGTTTCCGACCTCCACACACAATCTTCCAGACAAGGGCTTTTTATTCCAGTTTTCTGTTAAATTCCGAGGATGTCTCGTAGCCTACAGCTCCGGGTGCCCGCACTGCCCCGATAAAGTTTGTCCTCCATTGTTGTTTCGGACTTCTGCCTCTATGGCAGCCTCCGCTCGTTACGTAGTAAGTACGTCACTACTAGAGCAAGATCCTGATTGGTTAACGCGGCGCGAATATTCGCCAAAGTTCAGATATTTCAACTCGCGCGAATGAGGCGTTGGACGCGATCCGCGCGTCAAACGCGTGATTCGCGCAATTCGCGCCGCCTCATTCGCGTCATTCGCGCCGCAGGATTTCTACTCGCGTCTAATCGCGTCTTTGCATTGACTTAACATGTAAATCACTCGCGCTAGACGCTTCATTCGCGTTTGGTGTGTTCTGGTCAGCTCTAAACTGAACCTGGCCTGAAAGGGCGCTGGAGCAAACAAAACAAAACAAAACAAAACAAAAAATGAGGGATGGAGAGCTGGAGCAGCACCCCTGTCATTTTTTTTTGTGTGTGTGTGTGTGTTTTGTTTTTTTTTTTTGTTTTTTTTAAATCTCCCCCTCCTAATTTCATTTCTTGCCTTACTCATTCTGTCTCTTTTTTAAAGGTCCCATATTATGCTAAATCGACTTTTCTGAGCTTTTAACCATGTTCTAACGTTGTTTCTACCTCAAACACATACCCAAAGTTGTGTTTTGTTTCATTCGCGCATGTTTGAGTTATTTATTTAGTTTGAGCTACAGTCCTTTCAACGAGCTGTTTCACACAATGACGTCAACATGTGAAATAAACCACTCCTCTCCAGGAAGTGCTCCTCCACACTCCTCCAGCCCCTCTCTCCTGAACTGTCAACAAGTGCCGTGCTCTGCAGCTCAGACACAGAGAAGCATCGCTGCTACTGTGTTAGCTTACTTACTGTCAGCAACATGTATTACTAACAAGTATTACTGCATAGCTCTACATATTGCTAGGCTACTTTATTATAGTTCTTTCAATACACTGCACAACAGCTACTTAGGAGTCTCCAGGCAGCATACATTCTCAACTTCAGTAGGCATTGTACAGTCATTTCCACATGTGCACCTATAAACAGAAGCAGTTAACACGAGCTATGCTACGGGCTCCATAGAAACATACACAATAAATAGTTTCTCATTTACCAAGAAGAAACGTCTTGTAGAAGCCTTCGAGGTCTTTGTGTTTGCTCATGTTCTTCGATCTTCGAACTCAGAGTCAGAGTCTGGGTCAAAGATATACGGCTCAGTTACTCTCAAAGCCATTGCTGAAAAAGTTATTACTATGATGTACCGTGTTTACTTCAGTCTGTTTCCAGCGGCAGCTCTAGCGTGACGTCATGAGTGGGCGGAGCCAACACGGAAGAGCTGAGCCTTAAAGTGACAGCGCCAAATCAGACCGTTCACTTTGGACTCATGATGAGAGCTCATCGCTTGTATAAGATCATTATTGTGTGTTTCATGTTGTAAAACATGATATGGTAACCTAAATGTATCCAAAATACACTGTATAATGTTCAAAATAGTATAATATGGGACCTTTAAAGTAACTGTTGAATAACTCACTCTTCTAAAGTAAAGGTGTTTTTGTTACATGATGTAAAAATAAAAATAAAAAGAAGAAGCTCAAAAGTAGATGCTACAATTGTTGAGAATGTTTATATTCAATGCCAGCCTAACTGAATTCACACAGAACCACGTGAATAAGTTAGTTCCCGACCATATGTCACAAAATACTTTGACATATGGAGCGAAAACCCATGCACAGATAAATCTGTCCTAGCAATACAGTTAGATGAGCAAACACGTCAATAATGGCATTAATTAAAAAAAATGCATTGAAGATGATGAAGAGGAAGGTTAAAGGAATGCAGAGAAAATCATTTTAAAGTCACCTGCGCTGTTTGATTGGTGTGTGTTTTATCACCTGAGGAGATGTTGAGAGTAGGGCTCTTAAATCATTCACATGTTAATTTACTGGTAATAATCATCCAACATGTATACAATACAAATAAATGCAGAGGAAGGAATCACGAGAGTCAAAGACAAAAAGTCACTATTGTGACTCCAAAAATAAAGAGAAGCCCCATATTTCTTTCTTCCTGTGTGGCTCAGGTTCACATGATCCTCACATGAATAAAAAAGAGGTGGGAGCAAGACAAGAGACTCCTGGGAGGTTCTTAGTCGAGACAATGATTATTATGACTCTTTCTAATAAAAAATAAATAAATAAATAAATATTTGCAGTATTAGAATGTTAAACTAAACACGAAGAATAAAGAAATTCAGAGTAAACAACACGATATTTAGTTTAAACTAAATATTACTAAATGTTTGTGAAACCAAAAGATAAGGAAAGTGCTAGGGAGAAGAGAAGAACAAAACCCAGTTGTTCCTGAGGAAGTACAAATAGTGGGTTTTTGGACAAACCCCCATGTAAATAAATTGCCATTGTACCCATAAAGGGCACGAGGGATCGCAGTGCCGTTTTGGATCCACGGGCCCACCAAGGGAAATTGCCTTTGGACGTTTAGTGCTTACCCCACCTCCCGGCCCCCGTTTTGATTCCCTTTCAAAAGCGGCTTGGACGCCTCCGGGGGCGCCCTCAGTCTGCGAAACTACCCCCCTCACCCCCGCCGGACCCCCACCCCCCCCCGGCAACCCCCCCTTTTAGCCCGAAAACGGGTTAGTCCGTCCCAAAAAGCCATTAAACGTCCGTCGTCCTATTAGATAGACAGCGGATCGGACGGAGCCCCCTCGCCAACCCACTAATTCTCCGTCGCCATCGCCGAAGCCCCCTACCCATATCCCACTTACCTACTTTTTGTCCAATTCGGTCACAACAACAAACTTTTTTCTGTTTGAAAAGTAGTGACATGAAATGTGTTTGGTATGTTTTGGAGTTTTCTCAAACTCTGTTTGTTGATATACAAGTGTTAAACACTCCTCCTGTCACGATAAATGGATGATAGATTGAATTACAGTATTAAACTTCACTTGGTCCTAACACCTAATTTAAGGTTTTTAGTGATTGAAAACCGAATAGAAAAGCACCCAGGTATCAATGTCCTTGTACACAGTATTAGATGGAATAATATATAAATTATTATCAACTCAGAAAAAGTTGAATCGCTCTGGGTTTGAACCCCGTAATATAAAGATGAAAGGCAGCTATCTTAACCACTGCGCTACCGTGACGATATGGAAGCTCAACTTTGTCCAATCATACTAGTTTATGGTCTAGTCCCTCCCTCTGAGGGATATATATTTGAGATCGTTCGCCAGTGGAAGTCAGTCTCCAGCGCTGGACAACGGGATGAGGACTAACGCTTCATCAGAGCAACGTTGGAACGCCACAGGACTGCGCACTACTGCGTACAGGTACAGTGTTGGCTTTATTAATAATAGCTTTACTGAATCTCGTTTTTTAAATACTTGTTTTGATGCATGAAATTATGTTATTCTTGTTCTTTTTTTCTAAGCTTTTAAAGATTTCACCCCAAATGTAGACTCATATAGGTACTTTGTATGCTTTATTAATAACATGAATTGAATATATATGTGTTGTTTTTTTGTTTTTTTTAAGTGATATCTCTTATGTTTTGTTTGTTTTAAGAGATTGCTTCTCTTTTTTCCGTTTATTATTTTTAAATGCCTTTTCATTTTGACTTTGGTGACTGTATTTTGTGCACAATGAATAGTGAATTTTAAATTTTAGGAATTCTGACTCTGATGTGTGATATACCTTTACAACTCCCATATGTTATTAATTTCCTGTACACTAAAGAAACAACAAGTACAGGCCTTTATTGAGAGTTTGCTGTTGATTTGCTTGTTAGAATGGAGCAGTGTCCCTTATTGCCACAGTAACACCCGCCTCCTCATCCAGCACCTCAGGTGACCCGGCAGCAGGCTCCTGTCTTCTTCTCCAGGAAAGAAGCGACGGACCCGGAGGAGCTGGAGCAGCCAGAGCAGCCAGAGGAGGAATAGCTCGGCGAGGGCCCGGTGCCAGCCCCTCAGCCCCCAGCCATCGACCTGCACCCAAGAAGAAGCACACCCCTTCCCTGAGTGAGTACCCCGTGCTGTCGCGTCTCTCTCTCCCCCTCTCTTTCTCTCTCTCTTGTGCTCTCTGTCTCGCCCTGCGGCACTTGTTCTGACTCCGTGGTTCTCGACGGTTTTTCAAAGCTATGATCTGGTCGTTGCGGCGGGGCGTGGTGATGCAGGAGGTGTGTGCACTGTAAACCCAAATTAGTAATCATTACTAGAACTGTGCAAGGAAACCCGTTGTCTTGTGAGGTTTAGTTTTCACACAAGCAAAAACTAAATAAATCAAGTTCTGTTTACACACAGCCTTGAGTGTGTGTGAATTTATTACTAATGAACACTAGTAATTGTAACTAATGTTCATTAGTAATTAACAGAATCATTACTGATATTAATTAGTAATCAAAACTAAAAATCACTTTTTTTTTTTAAATTTGACCACTAGATTTTATGAGTATTATCTTTGCATCTTCTCAAGTGTTTTTCACATGGAACTTTTAACTGAAACATTTTTTTAAAATTATTGCATTATTAAAGAATGACACATATTTTTCTTTTTTCTTCTTTATTGCAAAAATAGTGCAATATTAACTTTTTAACAAACATGTTATAAAAGGTCTGTGCAGAGAACAGATCCAAATAAAACAAACCCTTTGGAAGAATTATTATTTTTAGTTACAATGTTTGAGAGTAATTTCAACTGTATGGAACTATTTTATGGAATTTTGAACAGTCCACATATTTACCTGTTATAATTGAGGAAGCTTTGGTTGCAAGCATCAAACACTTATAGCACTACAGAACTATAGCAGAACTTTTTCTTTTAAATCCCATGTACATTCAACTGACTTTATGGAATTTCTAATAAAGTAATAAAGCTTTGTAAAGCATATGTGAATCTGCTGTTTAATCCCTAACTCCAATACCATTAATAGGCGGAGGTGATAGGAAGTGCTGGTGTGTGATAGTGTTTGTGTGAGGTCATGGTGCACTGTAGGAAAGGAAGGGATCAGTGGAGGAGAGAGCAGATTATTCCTCCTCATGTCATATTCACACCATCTTAAACTGCTAGTTGGTTTTTTAGTGTCTGGATTTTGGGTTTTAATTCTGTATTACCCAAAGTGAAAAAGACCTGTTGTATGAACTGGAATGTATTTTTCATCTTTTTGGGGTAGTTCAAATGAAGTGCATATGTTAAACCAAACAGCAGGCACGTAGCTTTAGGAAGGTCTTGTATATTGTCCACAACTACTTGGCCCTCAATTACAATCCTGAGCATTCTTGGGTGGAGATCGGACGAAGCTGGATTCATGGCACCTTCAGGATGGACTAGCAAGATCCCAATGTCCAGCTGGTTAAAAGACTCATCACCATCCTAAAAAAAACCCCAAAAACCTTAATTTATATTGTATATAATACTGTTTTGTAACCATTTGGCACTAAAATAAATATGCAGCTGAATAACACCACACAAATTCACCACTTATTCATTACAGATACACACATGTACTATTAAAAAGTGCATAATCACTCAGTATTGAAGACTCATTTCATAAACTACTCATGGTGTAATTATGTTTATACAATAAGCCAGATAGTGTGACCACAAATTAAAAGAACAAATAAATAGCCACTAGGGTACACTTGCAGCTCAATCCAGATGAGCCGGTTTCAGATATAAGTTGAATGGAAATTAATTTTAATACTGATACTTGATCATTTGCTTCCACTAATTTTTATATGTGGAAAATGCCAATTATTTACTACCTGTCAAATGCCATATACAGTCGCTATCCAATAAATAAGAATAATGTAAAAGTGCATTTTTCTTTCAGAGCTTTAATTCAAAAAGTGAAACATTTTCAGTGCAGAGTGCCCCAAATTCAATTATTCATATATTGTGAAAAAGTTGAAAATTGTAAACTGTCACACTCAAACTCTGTTGTGGAGGGCCCGAACAGTTGTCCTGTCACTGACAACTCCACAGAGAGAGTAAACCTCTAAAGGTTATTGATACAGAAGCTGTTGCTCACAGAGTGATGTATTAAATCATATTACTAGACATTTGAGTAAAAAGAAAAAGGTGTTGGAAAAAAGGTGCAGAAGCAGCAGGACAGCTGCTTTCTGGAGACATGTCTAGAAAAACCCAGAGCAGAATTTTGGGGAAGTTCACAGGGAGTGGACTGAGGCTGGAGTCAGTGCATCAGGAGCCTCCACACACAGACGGCTCAAGACATTTATCTACAACTGTCAAGACTTTCCGTAACCATAGACAACATCAGCAGCATCTTTTATAATGTGTGTTAATAAGCCACTGTTTCCTTAAGTATAAAGTCAACACAGACTTTTACTGTGAAGTTTTAGAGGACTGTATGTTTCCTTCTGCTGACAAGCTTTACGCAGATGACAATACAACTGTTTTAATGATTCTATTATTGGTCTCATGAAAAATTCCAATTTTGTGAATAACTGAATTTGGGGTTTTAAATGCGTTTCACTTTTTAAATTGAACCTCTGAGAAAAAAATGCACTCTTACATAATATTCTAATTTATAGGATGGCACCTGTA
Source organism: Rhyacichthys aspro (assembly GCA_036850595.1). Lineage (NCBI taxonomy): Eukaryota > Metazoa > Chordata > Actinopteri > Gobiiformes > Rhyacichthyidae > Rhyacichthys > Rhyacichthys aspro. Next base: position 85,393 of record JAWCTZ010000031.1, on the reverse strand, counting down.
CTGCTTAGTGATTAATAATTCCAGCTCAGATATATTTGTCATTATTAAGACCGAGACCCATTTTTACTACAAATAGTACAGACAAAGCAAAATAATACTTACAAAGCTAGTTTTGAAAAACTCAGTGGGGAGTCTCCCAGTATAATTGGAAGCCCTCTTAGCCCAACCGTTCTTTTTTCTGTGGGCTCCAGTGACTGTTAGATAGAAAATGGACACATGGTTAATAAGGTTAAAGATCCTCATTTATTTGATATAGTTTGTCCTGTCATCATACAGTCTTACCTGCATTTGCTGTAAAAGTTGTTCTAAACGTTGTCCCACGTTGCCCCTTCTTGCTTTAAAAAGATCCAAAAGACGAGGAGAGTGAACATCAAGGGCCGAATAAAACTCCTGCTGTAGATCTTTTCCCACAATTCTCCTGAACTCAATGCAAATCTAAAGAATAAAGAACAGAAAAAAACCAATTACTTTTCAAAACAGTGGGAGGGAGTGACTCTACAATTTGATGAGACAGCACTTCAAAATGTATAGATAATAAATTAAAATTGTACAGTAGGGTATACCTGATCTTCAATGAAGAGTGCAGGCCAGCGATTCATGACGAGGCTTATTGGAGGTTCAGACTCCACAACTTCGATCCTCCTTAAAGCAAATGTTAGGTCCATGTTTTGCTTGATGAGTCTTGTGTTAGGTGTTCTTTTTCTCATCTCATCCTCCATTTCTTTGCGAACCTGTTCAAGCTCTGTCTGATTAAAACCATTCGGAAAATTGGGTAAGAAGTTGAGTTCACCCTTTTTTGGTTTCTTGATTGGCTTGTTTGCAGACTGACCACCTCCTGAGTGCCGCCCCCGTTTCCCAGCATTCACTGCGACATCACGGCATCCTGACCTGCTTCTCTTTGATCTATAGTTGGCCATTTTGAAAGCTATGCTATTCTTCCAACCATTCCAACCACTGACAGACCCACGTTCCCGGAGACAAGGATGCTTGCTAATCAGGGAACTTGCAACGCTTTCATACTGTATATTTGTAGGGTAAGCTGTATAGCTGTACATGCTTTCTGCAAGCTTTTCAAGGATTTCGTGTTTAATGTCTTTTGTTACTTTAAGGACTGATCCATCCTGAAGATGTTTCAAATTAGCCTGTCTAAGGCGATACTCAACATCTACAGAAAAAAATGGGATGTCAAATATTTCAGGCCATTGTTCTTGTCGTTCCATTGAAGAGTTTGAAAGTGTCTCTGTTTCTGCAAGACTGGGTAGGTCATCGCTTATTGCATCTTCACTAATGGGGACTAGCTCTAACACAGGAATAATTTTTAATGTTGGCTTGTCTGGAAGATCCTTAACATCTGTAAGATTGCACCATTCAAAATTGAATTCGGGATCTTTAAACTGAAGACTGAATGAGTACTCTACTCCTAGCAAGTCTTTTAGTGTGCTGATTAAATTTTCCACTGTTGTGGGCCTTGTATTCAGGGTGAGCTTTCTGATATCGGCATCTGTAAAAATGACCCTCACGGTCATCTTCTGGGGCTCTGTCATCTAGAAGGAAAAAAAAAAAAAACATTTCATGTCAGGCAACAGGTATGAAAAACCTAGAAATTAGGTTGCGTGTTTTAACAAAATGTAACGCCTGCGAGTTACAATTAGATTGTCCCCATATCTGTACGAGGAAAGAGGAAAAACGTCATTCAGATCACTTAATTCTACCACACTAAGAGAGTTTGTTTTTTCACAAAGTTCAAAAGATCTTAGGTGCTCATCATACCATGCAGTCATGTTTTTGCAAACAAACATTAACTCTGTGTTAATCACTACAATCTCTCTGATCTGCTTAAACTCAGGGAGGGCTGAGCATGAACCAGCAGATACAACCATATCTGCACTGTATCGAATTCCATCTGCAAAAACAGAGGATGCAACAAGGACTTTCGAAAGCCCAGGTACTTTCTGAGAGAGAAATGTCTGTACATTTTCTGGGTAAGATGTAATCAGAGCTGTTGTAACCTTGTCAATCTCAACTGCTGGTTTGAAAAATGAACTTCCGTTTAAGTAGTATGCCATCATTTTTTGATGTTTTAGAGACATCGTTAGAGCCACATTTCTGTAGTTATGGGCTTTACGGATCACTTGTTTGAAAAATTTGTGCTTCCCTTCGAAGCGCATTGTCCAGACTTGAGAAAGTGGTCCAAAAGCCTTAATGAGCTCCGGATAATGCTCAATAAAATGATGTTTTGGTCGCAATCTGAAGTCTGGGAATGTACTTTGCAACAGATTCCTGTGTTCTGACAGTTTGCAACTAAGAAAATCTATTGATTCTTCGGTGTGGTTTGTTGCTAAAGCAAGCTCAACAATGTCTTTGAGGAGCATTAATATGTCCCATGCATCTTCCCCTTTGGGAACTTTATGACCAATGAGCAGTGGGAGTAGTCGAATTAGAGCCCAGTTCTCATGGGCATTTCCACCTATTGTGCCTTTTGTAGAAAAGCCATGGACAATAGGCTGAGGTTGATCGGTTTTGTCAGAAAATGTGTATGCAAAAGTCCTAATTGCATGATTGAGTGAGTCTAAAGTGAAATATTTCTTTGCAATAAGATCAGCAATGCAAAGTGACAACTCTATAGGGACAACACCTTCTAGAAGATCATGCAGGATGTCAGGGGGGTAGCCACTAACAGCATGGAAGTGAGCAAGATACTTAGTCAGTACACACACTCTTTTTACACCATATTGTTTAGCTAGAGTGGGGTCTTGCTGTACCTCCTGCACTTGTTGGTTGTACACTTCTGTGTTTCGTGGTGTAAAGGTGCCTGTACAAACCTCTTTCTCTTGGATCTCTCTTCTTGATGCCATACAGAACCTGCAGAACCTCTCTACTCCAAAGCACTCAAAGAATCCTGCCAAGGAATGAGAACCCAAATTATCAGCAGCCACATACAACACAGTGCCTTTGACAAATGACCCCAACTTATCAATATATATACCCTGTTGCTCCAAATATACCAGATCTTTGAGAAGTGGATAGAGGACTTCAGCATACCCATACTCTTTCACATGAGCAGCTTTACATAAAAGCGCAAGCTGAATGGAGTGCAGTGTGGACCTGTCTTTGGATGGGAGATTGGCTATCACCCAATACACTGCAGTCATTTTATGTTTCTTCTTTGAAGTTCCTAAGGGGTTGGACACTTCAAAATCATCTATGTAAAGTGCTACAGCAATTTTGAACTCATCCCCTTTGAACATGTCATTTTGTTTATAGTATGAACCATCTCTATAGGTTTTGTATTCATTTGGCAGAGACTGCTGTACTTGACATGCTTTGTCAAAAATATCAGATCTGTTCAACAATACCTGTAGCATTGCATTTAGAGGCACATATACAGCAGTGTGTTTTTTAAGTCTGTCAATAATGAACTCCACTGGCATAACAACTGAAAATGTGCTGTTCAAATATGTTGCTCTCCTTTTACTAGTTGATAAAGAACCATCCTTCCCACAAAACCTTGTTATAACATTGGTGTTTGCCACAACACTGACCAGTTGTCGGGCTATTAAATCATTGTCACCTATGTGTTGTTTTAAAATGTCATTTACTGACTTGTGCAACAGTGGTTCTGACAATTCACATATCTGTAAAAGTTGTTGAATGACTTCTTGTATAGAACGTTCTGGAATATGTAAGATCGTTTCCATCTTCAAAAAAAGCAATGCCATGTTTTGTTCTAGCTGTTTCTCTAGTTCATTAAGGTCATTATTAGGATCCCCATCATTCTCAGAATCCTCATTATCCTCAATGATTTCATTTGCCAATGTGTTGTCCTCTCGGACCATATCATTACTAAAGAGTATTTCGGTCTTGAAAGTCCTCCAGTTGTCTTCTTTGTGATTGTTGCTTTTATGTGCATTAAAAGTGGAATACACATTGGTTTCAAAATCACATCTATCATATGGACACTGAACTTTGTGACGAACGCTTAAATGTGTGCTGCGGAGGTGCTTAAAAAAATCTGCTTCTGTGCAGGATGCCACAAAATCACATAACTGACACTTAAAATGTACAAATTTATGTGATTGTGTATCGCAAACCTTTGCATGAGTTTTTGACAAGTGAACTTTTAGAGCATTAATGGACTTAAATGTGCAGATGCAGTCTTTGTATAAGCAAGGAAATGGCACTGTTCGGGTGTAGCTTCCATGTTGTAAGCGATAATGTTTAAGCAAGTAACCCCTCTTCTCACATGTGAACTCACAATACTTGCAGATCCACTGCATGTTGAGCTGATGACCTGTAAAAAAAAAAAAAGGGGGGGGGGGGTGTTTAGAACTTAATTATGCTTTTCACTCAACACAAAAAAATGTAAAACATAGGTTCACATTAGTGACAGTACTACCTAAATAGTTACAAATTTGATTCTAACTAGGACTACAAAAAGTCATTTTTTTTCATTAAGTAGCAATGACAATAATTTTGACCTTTAAAGAATACCTACCTATTTAAGTACAAAGAAAAGATACCGTTTATGCAAAGCAGAGCCTGTTTTAAACAACAACTTAACAAACTGTACTTGTCAATGGAGGGATACTGTATGCCACGGAACACGAACGAAAAAGCTAATGCTATACTCAGGATTATGGTACTAATACTTAATACTAACAGTCAAGGACACAGTACTATGGAATAGATTTTATGCCTAAAACCAACTGACCCCAATTTTATGTTTATGTAGCAGTGTGAAACGTTGTAGAAAAAAAAATGCACAGACTGTGATTAAGGTAACTAAACACCAAAAGGTAACAAAGCCATGCAATGCTATGAAGTGCTACTGGACTGCTAATCTCTAGCTGACGAACTAACACAGTTCAGGAGCTTTTAGTGAAAAATAATTTGTTTTTTTTACGTGTCCAGTGTCCACAGTTTTATATACATATCAAAAACATAATGTATATATCGTTCGTGCTACGTGTTCTGTGGAACGAACAAGCTAACGCTATACTATGCTATATACTAATAAAAGGGCGCGAAGGCAGCTCAACCAAGCAATACTACGAAATGCTAATGCACAGCTAAACGCTAGCTAACATGCTAGCTAACTTCACGGACACTTTTAGTAAAAACGTTACATTTTTAATGTCCATAATTCCATACACATATCAATAACATATGCATATCTCTCAAAACAAAATTCAGTTCATTTTATAAGAGTAGGAGTTTAATTTTGAACTTACTATGGCTGAAACCTCACTATTACATTTTTTAAAATTATATTTTACCATACGGGTTAATCATACAATCTTAACATAAAAAATACAAACAGATATGTGCACTTACCACAAGTTTAGAAGCTGGACACTCTACTTAAACTTCGTTATTTCTCCGTAGCTGCCTCTGACACTGGCAAGGACACATATAACGGAATTTTCCAGAACCTGTGCGGACATCACTGGCCTAAGCCCCTCCCATCTCCTGTAAAAACTGGTGATTTTAAGGTGTCTCTGCTCAGAGCCATTAGTGGTCACAGTACAAAAGTTAAGTAGTTTAAAGTACTGGTCTGGTTAAGTAATGGCTCAGGCTTCTGCAAAATCAAGAAACTATTAGTAATGGTAGCTAAACATTTTAAAAAACAGAAAATCTGGGTTTACAGTGTGTGAAACGGGCCAAGGAGGGCCGCCTCATCCCCCGAGGCCGTGTGTGTGGGCATCCTGGGTGAGTTTTTGCCTCCTATCACCTCTGCCAACCTCGGCGTCCCACACGCCCGCTCAATGCTTCTCCCTCTTTTTGAGCAGCCCTCACCAAGGGTTTCCTCATCACCTCCACCCCCAAGCCCTCCAACAAATTGCCTGTTGGAGGGACCGGCATGTTCAGGAGGCTTGGGCCGGGTCAGCCGAGGATGTCCGGCTTCACCGATAGCCGGACCTCTATCGCGACCCACGTAAGTGTTCCTGCGCTTCTTTATGGCCTGTGAGTTTCTGACCCGTGTGTCCTTGTTTCTAACTATGCTTCCTCTCTCCGCAGAGGCCGAGAACACGCTGAGCCCTGGGTGGTGAGGTGTTGTTTTTTATGTGGACATGGTGTTCACGCTGGACCAGGAGGAACAGGAGGACCCCGCTGCCGCTCTGGAGGATAGGGAGGAGGAGACTGAGAAGATGGAGGAGGCAGAGGAGCAGGCCTGCTAAAGTACAAAATTATTTTCTAATGACAGTAGTTTGAGGCTAAGTCCCTCCCTCTGTAGGATATAGATCATTTTCCCGCTCTTATTCCACATCACCTCCACCCCCAAACCCAAGCAACTTGAAGAACAGAGTGTGCCATGAATGTATCATTCAGTGTTAAATTGTTTTATTGGATTTTGAAAAGATTTTATGTTTTTTTTGTGGACCAGGAGGAACAGGAGGACCCTGCTGCCGCTCTGGAGGAGAGGGAGGAGGAGACTGAGAAGATGGAGAAGGCAGAGGAGGAGACTGAGAAGATGGAGAAGGCAGAGGAGGAGACTGAGAAGATGGAGGAGGCAGAGGGGCAGGCCTGCTAAAGTACAAAATTATTTTCTAATGACAGTAGTTTGAGGCTAGGTCCCTTCATCTGTAGGATATAAATCAATTTCCCGCTCTTCTTCCACATCACCTCTACCCCCAAGCCCTGTAAAAATTGGAACCGGCATGTTCAGGAGGCTTGGGCTGGAATAGGTCTGCCGAGGATGTCCAGCTTCACTGATAGCCGGACCTCTATCGTAACCCACGTAAGTGTTTTGCCTCCTCTCATGGTCGGACCATTGTGGGGTGCTGAAAAACTTCCTTATTACCTCCACCCCCAAGCCCTGCAAAAATCATTGTGAGCCGTTACACAATCTCTCAAACAGAGTAAGGAATCTGGTGGCCTCCAGCACGGTGAACACAAGGAAGGGCGTGTGGCTATCTGTGTCACCAGCAGGCTCCTACCTGCTTCTCCAAGAAGCAAGCGACGGAGCCGGAGGAGCTGGAGCAGCCGGGGAGGAACAGATCGGTGAAGGCCTGCTACCAGCCCACCAGAGAAGCCAAGAAGAGGCACACCCCTGACCAGGTGGCGGCTCTAAGTGAGCCCACATTCTCTCTCACTCACTCTCTGTCTCGCCCTGCGGCACTTGTTTTGACTCTGTGGTTCTCAACGGTTTTCCAAAGCCATGATCTGGTCGGTGCGGCTGGGGGGGGGTGATGCACGAGGTCACTGTGGAACGGGCCAAGGAGGGCCGCCTCATCCCCCGAGGCCGTGTGTGTGGGCATCCTGGGTGAGTTTTTGCCTCACCTCTCCGACCTCGGCGTCCCACACGCCCGCTCAACACTTCTCCCTCTTTTGCGCAGCCCTCACCAAGGGTTTACTTATCACCTCCACCCCCAAGCCCTCCATAAAATTTGACCGGCATGTTCAGGAGGCTTGGGCCGGGACGGATCAGCCGAGCATGTCCGGCTTCAACGATAGCCGGACCTCTATCGCATCCCACGTAAGTGTTCCTGCGCTTCTTTATGGCCTGTGAGTTTCTGACACGTGTGTCCTTGTTTCTAACTACGCTTTCCTCTCTCCGCAGAAGCCAAGAAAACACTGAGCCCCGGGTGGTGAGGTGATCCGGACGAGCGCCTCATCCCCAAGACCGCGATGCGCCCCCTGCGCCAAGGCCGCCATCCCCGAAATCCTGGGTGAGTTTTTGCCAACAGGTCGGACCATGAGGGTGTGCTGAAAAACTTCCTCATTACCTCCACCCCCCGAGCCTGAGCACACCCCCCGAGCCTGAGCATGTTCTGTAAGCTTGGACTGATTTCCAGCTTCACAGATACTGATAGCTGTGGAAGCCTACCATTTCTTAAATCTTTCCGTTGCATTTGTTAAAAGCCAAATTTCAAAGAATTTTTGGGTAGCTCTAACGCAACAGACGTAAGTGTTCCTGCGCCTCTTTATGGCCTGTGAGTTTCTGACACGTGTGTCCTTCTTTCTAACTACGCTTTCCTCTCTCCGCAGAGGCCAATCACATGCTGCTTTGAGGCTAAGCTTGGGATACACCCCATCCACAGGCTTCAACATTAACATGTGCCTAAAACATTTCTGTGGATGGAGGCTTTTCTAATGTGAGCTGAAGACACCAAAACCTCTTCATAACAAGACTATTTGTACTTTTACTTTTGCCAATGAAACAAAATGACTAGCTTTTTTTAATGACTTCTTATTTTACAACTGCACATTCTGCCTGTTTCAGCTCTGACCATTACCCAAAAAATCCAGTGGCTGTTCCCTTGTGCTGACATCCAGTACATCCCTGATGCCAGCCACTGGATCCACGCAGACAAACCCTTGGATTTCATCAGCTCCATCATCAAGGATGTTTGTTCATTTTCTAGTAGAACTAATAATACATTTTTTTTATCCAATCAAAAGAGCAGTGTCTGTTGCCATATTCACACCCTACACCTTCATGATGAGTGGCAACAATGTTTACCACTGCTACACCTGAAGGGTACTGGGTTTATACAAAATAACACATGTAGAAATTGACGTGGGATCTTGTCTTTTCTTACCAATGGTCACAAGTCATTTAGTGGTGAATTGGACACATAGTGGGTTTTTGGACACTTGTATTTTTCGTTTGCAAAGTCACCATTCATTTAGTGGTGAACTGGACGTAATGTATTATATATATGTAATGGAACAGTGTCCCTTATTGCCACAGTAACACCCGCCTCCTCTTCCAGCACCTCAGGTGGCCCGGCAGCAGGCTCATGTCTGCTTCTCCAGGAAAGAAGCGACGGAGCCGGAGGAGCTGGAGCAGGCAGAGGAGGAACAGCTCCGTGAAGGCCTCTTACCAGCCCCCCAGAGAAACCAAGAAGAGGCACACCCCTTCCCCGACCAGGTGGCGGCTCTAAGTGAGTACCCCGTGCCGTCGCGTCTCTCTCTCTTTCCTCCTCTTTCTCTCTCTCTTGTGCTCTCTGTCTCGCCCTGCGGCACTTGTTCTGACTCCGTGGTTCTCAACGGTTTTCCAAAGCAAGGCAAAAACTCACCCAGGACGCCCACACACACACGGCCTGAGGCGGCCCTCCTTGGCCCGTTTCACAGCGACCTCGTGCATCACCACGCCCCGTCGCAGAACAGAGCGTGCCATGAATGTATCATTCAGTGTTAAATTGTTGTATTGGATTTTGAACAGATTTTATGTTTTTTTTGTGGACCAGGAGGAACAGGAGGACCCTGCTGCCGCTGTGGAGAGAGGGAGGAGGGGTAATGGCTAGGTCCCTGCCATTACACAATTCCTCAAACAGAGTCAGGAATTTGGTGGCCTCCAGCACGGTCAACACGTGGAAGGGCGTCTGTCTGGACTGCAACTAAAACAATAAAGTTAATTAAAAAATATATATTTGAAAAGTCTTCATTGTGTTTTTTTTTAATGTAATGTAATACACACCACCTCATTGAGCACCTCGGTTGGCCCGGGTCACCGGCAGGCTCCTGTCTGCTTCTCCAGGAAGGAAGCGGCGGACAGTGAAACACCTCTGAGGGACAGAGGCGAAAAAAACGACATTATTCGGCAGCCTTTTCTCAGTGGCAAGATGTGTGTGAAAAGGGCAAGGAGCTGCTGGGACAGAATGAGATTGACCATCACCAGAGGCAGGTGGCCATACTAATGACAGTAGTTTGAGGTTGTTTTCCCGCTTTACCTCAATGTCACCTCCGCCCTGTCAAAATTTGAACCGGCATGTTCAGGAGGCTTGGGCTGGAAGTCGGACCATTGTGGGGTGCTGAAAAACTTCCTTATTACCTCCACCCCCAAACCCTGCAAAAATCATTGTGAGCCGTTACACAATCTCTCAAACAGAGTCCGGAATCTGGTGGCCTCCAGCACGGTGAACACAAGGAAGGGCGTCTGTCTGTCTGTGTCACCAGCATGGATCTGCTTCACCAGAAAGGAAGCGGCGGAGCCGGAGGAGCTTTAGAAACCTCCCAGAGAAGTCAAGAAGAAGCACACCCCTCATCAGCTCCATCATCAAGGATGTTTGTTCATTTTCTAGTAGAACTAATAATACATTTTTTTTATCCAATCAAAAGAGCAGTGTCTCTTACCATATTCACACCCCACACCTTCATGATGAGTGGCAACAATGTTTACCACTGCTACACCTGAAGGTTACTTGGTTTTAAACAAAAAAAAACACATGTAGAAATTGAATTGAAATTGAAAAAGACACATAGTGGGTTCATGGGATCTGGTATTTTTCTTTTGAATAGTCACCATTCATTTAGTGGTGATTTGGACACTATAGTGGCTTTGTGCATATAACAGCAATGTTTAAGCATATAACACGTGAAGATATTCAAATAGTGATCTTTTAGTTCATATAACGCTAAACCCAGGACCCCTGCAAATGTGCAGCATTTAGACAGACCTGTATTTTCCATTTACACATAAACTATATATAAAGCAACACTCAGATCCACTTTTAATGTTTTTGTTTCTTAGTGTGACATTGATGGGTGTTTACGTTAAGAAGCATACAAGTGTTCAGTCACACGTATAATCTGTTACTTACTGTGGAGAAACAGCTTTCTATTTCTACATGTTTGATTGGCTAAACATTAAATACTGTTTTTTGTTTTTGTCTGTGTCTGCGTGTGCCCTGTGAGAAAGAACCTCTGTGGAACAGTTACACCAAGATTAGACCCGTGTCAAACCTGTGACAAAGAAGAACATGGACCAGCTTCACCTGCGGCTTCCTGAAAATAAAGATCATGTCTGCCATACCTCAGGATATGTGTTTTACTAAGTACTAATATTCACTGTTCATAATGGCTCTGCACTCTTTTTAAACTAGACATGGTCTACATACTTTAACATATGAATATGATTTGATAAAAAACTTACTCCCACTAATTAACTGCTGAACCAAACAGAATGTGAACAGATTAAATATGTTTTTCTTTATCTTTTCTGATATATGTAACATTTATTAACACAATTTACTTTACTGTCTTTAACTGCTGCCTGAGAGTGTTTTAAAATTATCTTAAATGAGAACCCTAAATAAACTGTGCTTAGGCCACAATTAGGAAGTCATGAGAAAAATAAGTGCAATAAAATGAAAAATGAGGCCGTGCATTGTTCAGTTTTAGTTGACTGCAAACTGTGACAGCACATGTGGAAAGTCAGGTGAAAAAGTATGTATTGTAATATACAGTACATTAGGATAGCATTTCTGTAATGCACAAAAACAAATGCTTGTTATTCTATGTTGTGTAAAATGTCTGATGAAAGAGAAGATGAAAGTAGAAGTGGCAGGAGTCTGGTCTTCAACACACACTCGTCAGGTTTGTCTGGATCACCTCCTTCAGGAAACAATACACAAAATCAGTGAAATACAACATGAAATACAATTCAACAAAGGCCCCAATTATACTGATCGGTTTATTTTAAGAATGTAATAATATAGATTCAAATCAATCTTTTCTTATATTATAGGATTACTGTATTGCAATATAAAACAAACGTTTTGAGTTTGGTTTTTTTTGCCTTAAAACAGCAATAATAAGATTTAAATCTGCATCAGGGAGTAAAGCATTGCAGTACTGCATCATAAACCTCAATTTTGTCTAATCACAAAATAGTGTATTATGTTTAGAACAAATAAACATAGTCTTAAGAGCATAATTCCAGTCAATATTATAAAACTAGTCTAATCACAGTAATGTTCTGGCTTTACATTAACTACTTACATTTTTTAAAATGATAACCACATTTTAATGTCTTAATAAACAATTAAACCACATCTTTTTTTTATATGAGACTGCACTTCCCCAAATCTAACATAAACATAGAAATATTCCTTAAAATTCAAAATACATCGAACTTTTCCATCTCATTTTGCGACTGGTTTTAACTGCTTTGATAACTCTGGTAACAGCCTTAAGGGCTGTTAGCATATCTGCTAAAATAAATTGCTAATAAAGACTTAAGCAAATATACAATGTGAATGTTACTCACCAAAAGACTGGAGCCAAGCTTCTTGGACGGTCTGTTAATGAAGGGCACATAATACTACAAAAAATAACTCAGTAGTTTTATGCAAAACTTCTCTGAAGAGCAAAAAATGACACAGCTAACACCTAGCAGCTAGCGTTAGCAACGTACAGGCTAGCGGCCGCCATGGCCCACGCAAAATGACACCCTGTCAATCAAAGTAGCCACTCCCTTAATTATGCATAACTCTAAGGTTAAAATGAGAGCAAACCAAAGAATTTAAAAAAAAAAGAATTTTTTATATATCGCTGTATGGCGGCGTCCTTACGTGAGGCCTATTTATGAGGGTGTGTCCTAGCCGCTTGTTTCAGACGAAGACAACGGTACTGAATGCTGAATATATCAAACTTTTCAAATTGTTTTTTCTGTTTGAAATGAGTTTGATATGTTTTGGAGTTTTGTCAAACGCAATGTACTTGTACACAGTACTATATGGAATAATATATAAATTATTATAATAGTGTCCAATTCACCATTCATTTAGTGGTGAACTGGACACTATAGTGGCTATGTGGGATCAGACGTAATAGACTTTAATGGGGAATTGGACACATAGTGGGTTTTTGGACACTTGTATTTTTCGTTTGCAAAGTCACCATTCATTTAGTGGTGAACTGGACACAATAGTGGCTATGTGGGATCAGACGTAATAGACTTTAATGGGGAATTGGACAAATAGTGGGTTTTTGGACACTTGTATTTTTCGTTGGCAAAGTCACCATTCATTTAGTGGTGAATTGGACACTATAGTGTCCAATTCACCATTCATTTAGTGGTGAATTGGACACTATAGTGTACAAGTCACCATTCATTTAGTGCTGAACTGGACACTATAGTGGCTATGTGGAATCAGACGTAATAGACTTTAATGGGGAATTGGACACATAGTGGGTTTTTGGACACTTGTATTTTTTGTTTTAAAATTCACCATTCATTTAGTGGTGAACTGGACACTATAGTGGCTGTGTGGGATCAGACTCAATAGACTTTAATGGGGAATTGGACAAATAGTGGGTTTTTGGACACTTGTATTTTTCGTTGGCAAAGTCACCATTCATTTAGTGGTGAATTGGACACTATAGTGTCCAAGTCACCATTCATTTAGTGGTGAACTGGACACTATAGTGGCTATGTGGGATCAGACGTAATAGACTTTAATGGGGAATTGGACACATAGTGGGTTTTTGGACACTTGTATTTTTCGTTTGAATAGTCACCAATCATTTAGTGGGGAATTGGACACATAGCGGGTTTGTGGGATCTGACTTAACAGACTTTAATGGGGAATTCGACACATATTGGGTTTTTGAGATCTTATATTTGCTAACGAATATTCACCATTCATTTAGTGGTGAATTGGACACTATAGTGGCTTTGTGGGATCAGACTTAACAGACTTTAATGGGGAATTGGACACATAGTGGGTTTGTGGGATATTGTATTTGCTAACGAATAGTCACCAGTCATTTAGTGGTGAATTGGACAGTATAGAGGGTTTGTGGGATCAGTAGTTATGGGCAAATGAGATGGAGCTCCGGTGCACGTCTCATTCTTTCTGAAACAAATTGCTCCGAAGCAGTGCTTCGGGCTGCAGAAGCAGCATCAACTGTGATGGCCGAGTAGGGAATAACTGATAAAGTGTGTGCCATGGTAACTGATGGGGCCCGTAACATTGTGGCAAGTGTCAGTCATTTATCAATTCAAAATATTCATTGTTTTGCTCACTTGTTGAATCTCGTTGTAAAAAAATCTATTTCCCAAACTTCCGAGCTGGATATAATGCGCAGCAAAGCTCGCAAAATTGTTGGCCACTTTAAATCAAGCTGTACAGCAAAGGAGAAGCTGGCTATCACTCAATCCAACATGGGCATGCCACAGTTGAAGCTGGTCCAGGAGGTAGAAACCAGGTGGAATAGCACCTTTGCCATGTTTCAAAGGATGTACGAGCAGAGGGAACCACTAGGCGCCGCCCTTGCATCCCTGACATCAACGTCCAATCTAACATCATTTAGCGCTGAGGATTATGATGCAATAAACCAGTGCTTAAAGGTGTTGAGGCCATTCAACCAAGCAACAGTGGAGCTGTCTGGGGAGACCAGAGTGTCGGGGTCTAAAGTCATACCCATTACAAAATGTTAAATCATGTAATTACCGTATTTTCCGCACTATAAGGCGCACCTAAAAGCCTTATAATCCGATGCGCCTTATATATGGATCGATGGATTGCTTTGCACTATTTCGAGAGTTACTATATTGTGATTGCACTAACGTTTGATTTACCGTAACGGTATCAGACTGTTTCTTTTACGTGTTTACTGAATCAAGGACTTGCTGTTATTAAAAGATAAACTGTGTCGCGAAAATACTACGTCACTGACATTACCTCGGGGAAAACAATAAAACAGCTGTTTGTTCATGGTTTGTATTCTATTAATAAAGTTTGACTGCTGACTTATCTGACTGTTTTGTTGACATTCCCTTTAGCGCAGCTCCATCTAGTGGATGCATAACGCAACCCCAGCCACTACTGTAGCTTCTATTCTATGCGCCTCTAATGCGGTGCGCTCTATATATGAAAACAGTTTTAAAATAGGCCATTCATTGAAGGTGCGCCTTATAATCCGATGCGCCTTATAGTGCGGAAAATACGGTACTCTTGAGTGTACCCAAATGGATGATGGTGTTGGAGCTACACTAGCCACCCACCTACAAAATAATCTGAAAGAGAAAATCAGCGGCTTGGAGAAAATCACCTCCCTGTCATTGGCAACTATACTGGATCCACGTTTCAAAGAAGTTGCATTTTGCAGTCCATCCAATGCACAGGCTGATGTTGAGAGACTGTCACGGGAGTGTGCCAGCTTGATTGAACTCAGGACTCAGGGTGAAGTTCAACCACAGCCCTCTCCAGCCCCAAGTGATGATGACAGTCTGTGGGCTTTACTGGACAGCCATGTCGTTGCTCAGCAAACCAGCCCTGCATCTGACAGTGCCACTGAAGAAATCCAAAGGTAGTGTTTCAGCTGACACTTATGCTATTCATCAAGGTTATATATGGTGTACAAATTTTATGCTTTTCTGTCTTGCTTTACTTGAAGGAACAACATATTCCCAGATGCGAGGACCCCTTAAAATACTGGGAATCACATAAAATACAATACCCTAATCTGTGGAGACTGGCTCAAAAATATCTTTGTATACCGGCATCCTCTGTTCCATGTGAGAGAATTTTTTCCAAGGCTGGTGAGTTAGTGAGCCAAAGAAGATGTAGACTAAAACCTTCAACTGTGGAAAAACTTCTATTTCTAAATAAAAACATGTGATATATACATTGTTGTATTTTTGTTTAAATGTTCAAAATAGAATATATACTATTTATGACTTCTAATAAAATAGAAAATAGACCTGCATTTTCCTGCTGTAGAGGTTCACAAATCATGGGTGGGTTGTGTGTTGGCTTGCAATGGTTAAATTTGTCCACTAGAGGTCAGTGTTTCTCCGAGGCTCAGACACTTTGAACCATTTGACACAATATTGCAACTGAGGCGTCAATGCTTCACAAGGCTCCATTTGCCCATCACTACTATTTTCCTATTTACTTCATCCTTCAAATTTGTTAGAACCTTTTGTCAACAAAATAAAAATGCATTTTTGTTGATAATGAACCAAAGCTGCTGAAATTGTGAGTAAGCTTGTTTGCAAACTATTCTACAGTCAGATGTTCAGTTGTTTGTATTTTTAAGTTAGTGGAATGGGGTGGACATGAAAGATATCTTATACCAGTAATATTTGTTTTATTTCTACAGTAGCATTCTTGTGTCAGTTGTAATCTCAGTGTTATAGAATATATGATTTATAAAGTCTCAGTTAGCCTTCATAGCCGGGTGAACACCGGTACTAAACATATGGCTAACGTTAGCTTACGAAGATTTCGCTGGTGGACATAAATACAGTACAGTCATATCATATTCACAACCAGGTCTAAACCAGGGTTGGATTACAGGTCAGAAAGACCTACAAAAACCAGGTCTAAACCAGGTTACAAGACCTACAACCTTTTTGTAGGTCTTTCTGACCTGTAATTCACCCCTTGGCTCTTTATGGATAAGAAAGAGCTAGAATCCAGCCCTGGTTTGGACCTTGTTTTAGTTGGACTTTCTTACCTCTTTTCCAGTCCTGGTTCAGACCTCATTTTATCAAGTATTGTATTGCTATTGTATTGCTTACTCTGATGCTGTGAAGAAAATTGCCCCCAGGGAATCGGCTAATAAAGATATCTTGAAGCTCAAATTACAGACACAGCAGTATTGATAATGCAGACATTAAAAAGCAGAAAAATGCATTTAAATATATTTAAATTTAATGAACAATAAAGATAAACAAAAGGAATTAACATGAACAAACAAATTAACAAACTAACTAGGAACTACTTGTAGCACCTGTGCTGTTAGGCAGAGGGAAATAGCTACTAGACCAGTTCTAGATTCAAAAGGAGTGGTGACTGATGTATAATAAGAGCCAAACAATGGAAAACTGCACAGTTGTAACAGAACAGTGTCTCTAAATGTCCATAAACTGTTCAATTCTCCAAATGCGTCCAAATGTCACTTAGCAGATGAGTAGGAATTAGCTCCCGGTTCCTTTAAAAGTCAGTCAATCCGGAACAAAGTAGTCTAATTCAGTTCCTCCCGCATCCATAGAGTGGCCGTGAGTTTGCAATGAAGACAGGGGGTGTTTCTCAATGTCAAGGCGCCTTGCCTTCGAAGCCACTTCCTCCGAAGCCACTTCCTCCGAAGCCAAGGCCAGTGTCCTTCCTTGGTTCAAATTAACCCCAAATGGAACAGGCTTTCAAGTGAACGAGCCGCGTCATCGAAAAGTCCCGCCTTCTACGTACACCTTCTGTTTACATTCACACCCACGGGAGTAAGGACTACAGTGGAAAGCCCACGATAGAAAAATTGCTTTTTATTTGACATTTTATGAAAATAAAGGTGGAACGGGAGAAGGAGCAGAGGCACCTTGTGGCTCGTTGCCGTCGGAGGTTGTAGCGGCTGGACAGGTACGTAAATGTGCTGTTAATAAAGCTAATAAGCCTCACAAGCTAGCGCCTGTCAGCTGCAGAACTCAGCATAATACCAGGCTCTGACTGAAGTAAGACCACTGACTGCTGTGACAGCTACAATACTTGTCTTGTCAATAATAATAACCATAATAATAGTTTAATGATCAATAGTAAATTTTGTTTTACAGTAAGAGTGTTTATTTTAAAGAATATATCAGATCAATGAACAATAAACCCTACTTCTTTCTCTGTTGCTCAGGTCTCCTATTACTTGATTTGTAAGTGTCCTGCGGCATTTCTTTCATGGGGAAGACATCAGAACAGAGGGACATTCAACGTTGTGTTTTATATGTTTCATGTTTGTATACCTCATTTGAGTATATTTTATATGTGAATTTGCATTAAATTATCAAATTACTGAATTTTGCGTGCAACTGTTCTGTACACATCACACAACTACTTTAGTTTTATGAGCAAAATACAAACAGAGGAGTTGATGAACGTCTCCGTTAATTCCTTCGTCCCTGCAAAACTGCAAAATGAAAATATTCTTTTTTATACTGGTTAAGGTTTTGATTCTCTAATGAAATGAACGAGATAAAATAAAATTAAAACAGACTTTTTTAAAAAGCTTAATAAACACTCGTAATGTAACTTTTCACTGTACAGAGGGGGGCGGCACCTGCTAGCTACCGAAGCTACTAGCAGCGATAAATGACCGCGCTAAAAATAGCTCAAAACTGCTTTTTACGCAACAGGGTGAAAGCACTATTTAAATACAAACATTTCGATTATAAATATCAAAGTTATACTAACTTCTAAACTTAAAAGTGCCGCATCTTTGCCCCGCTATTTTTTTTAAATAAGCGGCGCGGTGCATTATGGGCAATCTTCGGACGGCGAAGGCACCGAAGGAACCACAGATGTATCCTTGGTATTCTGGCCCAACGGAGGACACATGCCTTGGTAGGCGGTGAACATTGGAACACGCCTTCGGCAGCAGGTGATGACGTGGATGCCTTCCCCAGCGCCTTCGAAGGCAAGGTGCCTTGACTTTGAGAAACACCCAGGATCACGTGTTTCCTTCTGGCAATCCTGAGTATCGCGTGCTCCGTGGGACAACTGGCGTCCGTCCGTGAACCTGGTCCGAGTCCCAATCCAGAATCGGCAATCTAAACAACCTTCAAGGCGAAGGAAAAAAACCTGGCCTGCAGGAGAGGCCACAGATATATATTTTAGGAGTAGAAATAAACTGCTTTAATTAATAAAAAAAACATAAAACAGGCCATCTCATTAAGCTGCAGAGGCTACGAGACTAAGGCCAAATACAAAATGGCGACCGCGCCTCTTCGCTCACATTTAACATTGTAATAAGGCACATTTCCACATAAATGTACAAAAGGGAATGCATTTCAAGAATAAACTGTACAAAAAAATAAAATACATCACTTGCATCCTATTAACTTCTTTGTGTCGTCTCCTCCAGAGCTAAACAGCGGCTTAATTACCTCGTAACCGTGACGACGACACTTTACAAAGTAGGCAAAAGAAAACTCACCAAAACCTCTTCGTTTGGATGCTTTTTTTGTACACTCCAGCGCACACCTCTCCACCGGTTTGGAAACAATGCAGGCTCGTCTCGAAGACTATTCATGTTTCTGCTTTTTGCTAGCTTACAGCCGCTTTTCTTCTGTCGTGTGTCTACCTGCTCACTCTGAAACGTTTTTTTTGCTGCTGCTGAGCCGCATTGGTGGGGGAGGGGCGTGCTCTCGGAGTATCTTAGAAAACTTTATCGACAACAAAACAATTCCATTCTTTTTTTTAAACAAAAGATAAAACTCATGAATTATTTACCCAAACAATAATTATGAATTTGTTACACTGTCGTTTTAACAGTTTTGATCAAATACTCAACTGACTCTATTTATTATTCATTCATTCATTTTCTACCACTTGTCCCACTTTGTGGGGTCGCGGGTGGCTGGAGCCTATCCCAGCTGCTTTGGGCCTGTCAGCCCTGCGACGAACTGGCCACTGTCCAGGGTGTACCCTGCGAAGCTGCACTGAACTGAAGCTCACTGCCTCCCGCCTCTTTATTTACTCTGGTTATTCAGATATTCTTCTGTGCGGGTCTGCAGCCCCTAGACCGGACCCGTAACATAATCATATTCATGGTCATCTCTTTGTGACACACAATTTTGTTTTTATGTGACACATAAAAATAACAATAATGGATGAACTAATCAGTTGCCATCAATGAGCTTTCTCTGTCATATCCTGCCCATACTATCCAGGGTCTTTATGAAAAGCTAATGATGACTTTGTTTGTTCTCTCTTAACCTATAATAATGACAAGTTTCCTCTGGATGGTCTATCTCTTCTCTGGCCCAACATTTTTATTCTCTTCTGGTGTTTCAAACAAAGACGAAGACCCTCGTCAGGACCTTTCTCCTTCAAATGGTCTTGGCCAGTTCCCACATCTTTTGGCTTGTGTAATGAAAGTCCACATCCAGATACTCAGATTTATTTCATCAACAGTAAAAGAGTCTCTCCATTGAGCCAGATTTGAACCAGTGACCTAAGGATGACAGTCTAGAACACTCTACAGTCCTCTGCTCTACCAACTGAGCTATTGAAGGTGAGTATCTCGCACACAATGGTCCCATTCTGCACGAGACTGAACTCATTCTCCAATGAGAATGCTAAAAAAGGAAGCTCTGTTTTGTCTACAGATATATTTTAACATCAGTCATCCATCACATCATTTGAATACAACACATTGTTTTTGATCAAACAAAATCAACAGTGAATGATTAGTGTAAGAAGAGAATAGACACCAGCTGCATCAGTAAATAATACCACAGTGAGCCTGTTTACATGAACATAAACATGAAACAACTGGGAGCAATCAGATAATTGTAATAATCTGATCTGACGAGTTTACATGCACTTCAGAAATGTGATAATCGAAAAAACCCTGGTTCACAAGTTTAAGTCTATTAACTGATTACGCAGCATGGAAATAACAAGAAGTGTGAACACCTCCCTTCCTCCAATACTCCCCCCACTCTGATCTCCTTCTTATGAAAGTCCTCGAAGTAAACTAAATAAAAACTTTCTTTGTATGAGCTGGTAAATGTTAGCTATTTTTACGTATCATAGGCTACTTCATAACCACAATTAGAGATAAAATAAATCAAATCCACCCCACTTGAGTCCCCAATCCTCTTATAATGTTAGACTGCTTCACTGCTGTAGACTGAGCTGAGTTAACCTCAATCATTATGTCCTCTAAAACATCCACCTGTGTCTTAGATCCCTTCAAACTCTTTAAAGAGGTCTTCCCCTTAATTAATTAAACTATTGTGAATATGATAAACACTTCTTTGGAAACAGGTTATGTCCCACAGTCTTTTAAATCTGCAGCAATTAAACCTCTTTTGAAAAAAACAATCCTCGATCCAGGAGCCTTAGAAAATTATAGACCAATATCTGACCTCCCTTTTATTTAATCTCTTAAAAGTTTCATAGGTTGAACATATGTTTTATGTGATAAAAGATGACTGTGAATATGACACAAAGATTAATTGAAAATGTCAATATAAATTCAAGACCACATCACATGTAAACCACTGCGGATTATTTGAAAAAAAAATAATATTTAAAGATAAAAATATGTAAGTACAAAGGCTTCAATTAGAACAATAAAATGACCTTTTTATTCAATATGAAAACATAAAATGCATTAATTCCATTGAAAATAGTCTTGATATATTGTGATACAATCTTGATATTCATGATCCACATTTTATAATTTTAAAAGTAAAGGTAAAAGAAAGTTAAAGACAAGAAATAACAAAAAATGGAGAAAAATGGAGAAAAAAATCCAAGAAAATCCACAAGTGTGGACGGTGAGCAACACCAGGATAATCACTGTCGTCTCAGCCGCTGCCCCCTGGTGGCCTGGAAAAAAACACATCATTCTGAAAAGACTAAACCATGATTGAACCAGCACTAAACAGGACTAAAGCAGGTCTTACCCAGGATTAAAACCAGGACTAAACCCAAGACTAAACCGAGACCAGACAATGGCTTCAACAGGACTCAAACTGCACTAAACCAGACTAAACTACCACAAAACAAATAAAGCAGAAATAAAACCAAGACTGAATTATGAAAACTTCACAGAAAATTCAAACAGGAATAATAATAAGAAAAAGAATAACAACAAATTCACCAAATTCTCCTTTAAATGGTCAGAATTCAGGTGAGAGCAGTACCTTACAGTAGAAGTAGAGAGCAGGGATGTATATGAGCTTCAACAGGAGGATGAGCGCCACCCTCAGGATCAGCTCTGAAACACGGGCTGCAAACAGTAACTTTTATATTAATGACTCTAATCTGTCTAAAAGCTAATGCAGGCTGATGTAACTAAAAGACACACCCAGTGATCATTGGATAAGGTTTAAACCTGAGCTGAGAGAATGTTAAACCAAAGTTGAGAGACAGAAGAATTCAAAGTTCCTCAGTTTGGATTTTTTTGGGTTTTATTAGAACTCACTGAGTTTGTTCAACAGGCTTCAAGCAACAGCCCACAGCTGTCAGCAGGAAATAAAACACTGGGAACAGCAAAGACATGGCTGGAGCTTAGCTTCAATATTAACGCAACTAATGCTGATGAATTGATTAACACTGGCGACAAAGGATCACAAAGCACTGGTCGATGTCTAATGTATTTGCTACACTGGGAAGAAAAAGCCTGTAGGGAGGGGTGTAATGTGCGGCATGTTCTACCAATATCTAAAAGTGGCTAAATTGGCTAAAAATCAGGGGCCTATAAAATGGGTTGGGACGGTAGAAACATGCTTTTACAATATTATTGTTACAATTAAATGTGACTGCATACTTTGCGGCCACATATTCGCTCTTACTCACAATTTCTAGACTTAAATGACTACAAAAGAGCAGAAGATTTAAATGTTCAATTTCAATACTTGTTCAGCTCATCAGCTGCACACAGTACGTTGAATGTGTTTTCAAACCACAGACAGACATCTATTTTTATCAAACGAGTGAGCGATATATATAATTATTATTGACAATTATAATATAATTAACTAGACGTGTGTATGTGTGTTTGTAGGCAACAAACCATCACAAATAAACATTTTTGTCAAATGAAAGTATGGTTCAGGTCAGAAATTAAGGTCAAAGTGGGCCTAAATTCCTTATTTCAAAAATGAAACATGATCATATATATGAAAAATGTTCATTTATATATTCCGAGGAACCTTTACTTTTATGCTACTTAGGTAGTAGTTTTCTTTTCAATAACACTGTCATCTATAGGTATATTATCTTGTATCTGAGTCTTACCTGGTTCACCTCACCTCAGTGCCTCAAACAGCACATAAACACAGAACTGTAGTCATCTTCTTGGCTTTGTGTATAAAACCACTGGCTGTGATGTCCCTACCAATCTACACATCAAAGTTGCGCCACATCAAAGACTGACTCAGGTGCACAGGGTAAGTATGAAATTTAAGCTTAAAGTGTATCTGGTTGAACGTGGTCTTTAAAAGTGAACATCACAATCTACAAGGAGTCTAGCTTCTCTTCGCCTCTAAGTCAATTTAAGTGCAAGTAAACTGATGCTGGGATTATAATCGATGCCTACGAGCTCATTTCTGCACATACATAGATAGAAACTGGAATCCATTCACTCTGAGACAGTGTCTTCAATAGGATCAGCCCACTCAACTGTCACCACATTTCCCCACACTGTCTCAGAGTGAATCTGAACAGAGTTTGAAACTGTAGGTGACTAGAAACGTGAGAAAAGTTCCAGAATAATCCAAAGACACATCTTTGGTTTTCTTTATATGATCTGCAAACCACTGAGACCAACACTAGAACCAGGGTTGTTGAGATGGAGCTAAAGTTACCTCCGAGAAAGAGATAGAGGGTCTGGCTCTGAGAGGAGAAGTTGTGGGAGAAAACATGGAGGTGATAAACACAGGTGTAGCCTCCTTTGTGGGCGGAGCCAGCATCAGAGAACAGGAAGTGGGCGGAGTGATTGACAGCTGGCAGGGTGTGGTTCTGAGCTGGGTCCACAGTGGGAGAGATGAGCTGGAAGGAGCCTCCTGGAAACTGAGGTTGGACAGAGCATGTGACGCTGAAGTCTGAGCCCAGCAGCACCCGGAGCCCCTGCGGCTCGGCCTGGGAGACCCCGTCAGCAGAGACCCACAGAGAGATGTTGGGACGACTCAGTAAATCTGTGAAAACACACATAATAAACCATTTATCATCATTTAATTAATAATATAATAATAACAATATAACTGATCTAATCAACTTTGGCGACATTGCTTTATTATTACTAGGGATGCACCTATTCAGACAAAAAAGCTGGATCAGATACTGATCATTGGGGTAAATACATAGGTCTGATCTACTATGTGTAGCTCTATGTCTGAGGTGCTACAGCGTCAGGTCTTGGAGGAAGATGACAAGATGGAGCAGGTCAAATCAGCGTTGTGGAGATTTACTTTTATTATAAACTATTTAGTTGTTATTGAGAACAACGTTGTGCAGCGCCGTCTCTCTGACTCTGATATATCCACCCGCTTTGTCCACAGTTGTTATTAACTGTTGTTCAGACTGCAGCTTCTTGTTAGCAGTGAGCTAAAGGAATAATATAATTTAGTCACCTTCAACAGCATCAGATATTCACTAACAATAGAGGCAGCCACATATTTCTTTTTATGATAATATCTCATTCCTCCTACTGCATGTCCAGCTGGTCACAAGTGAATAAAAGAACCCTAAAAAATAAAAAGATTAAAATCCATCTAAATAAACCTTTAAATCCATCAGCTATTTCTTCAATTGTGGAACAGAAGTTAATAAACCAGTTGATGGAGTGACTGAGGATGGTTTCTCTTCCCTTTGGTTTGATCAGTGCTGACCTCTGGGTTATTAGCTACAAAAAGAATCATACAAAATATATCATGAATAAAATGAATTACTCTTTAACAAGTTGGTATTGTTCGTCTTTACAATGGTAAAAGAGCTGATCTTTACTTTTTTTTTTTTTTTTTGGAAAATACAAACATACAATACATACATTACAATAAAATGTAATGATAACCCCCATCTCCACAATGGGTCATGTGACTAATACAAGGATCTTTATTTATTTGAACTATATTAAAATCCCAGTTGGATCAGTATCTGATACCTGCAGATACTCAAAGCACCAGGATTGGGATCTGTACTAAAAAGCTGAATTGGTGCATCCCTAATTATTCCAATATTAAACTTTACCTGAACACACCACCTCTACACCATCTGAAGAACTTCTGTTTATATGCTGCACACATTCACTCACAGCAGACGTCCTCCTGACACAGGCAGGTGAGACCGACCACACAGGTGTATCTGGGAAACCTTTTCTTATTTCTCCAGAAACAGCTGAACCACACTCCAGCTCTCGACACACAGCAGCTGTAGCCTTCAGGTCCCAGAGATAAAAATAATGAAGGTGTTTCTCCACTCTTCTCCACTGTCCTCTGTGTCTCAGCTCCACAGTCCCTGCACAGCGACTGGGCTGTCCCACCAACCTGACACCTCCTGGGTCTAAACAGAGACAGAGGTGAATAGAAAAAGATAATCAGGTGTATAAAAGCCCCGCCCCTTTTACCTGAGCAGGTGAGGTCCACAGCTTTTCCAGAAGAGCAGGTGTTCCCTGAGCTGGACCTGGTACAGTCAATCAGAGCAGACTCATGGCCCTCACACTGGAACGTCTGCCCCAGAGGAGCCTGGCCCTCTCCATAGAGCGCCCCCTGGAGGAGAGAAGGAGCCCCACAGCCCAGCTCCCTGCAGACCACCTCTGCATCCTGCAGGTCAAAGTCCTCTTCACAGACTGAGGTCCAGGACTGGTCCCAGTGGACCTCCAGTGATCCTGAGCACAGGCTGGGTCCATGGAGCAGCCTCACAGAGTCTGAGGACACAGAGAGAGACTGAATAAAGACAGACACAGAGTCTGAGGACACAGAGAGAGACTGAATAAAGACAGACACAGAGTCTGAGGACACAGAGAGAGACTGAATAAAGACAGACACAGAGTCTGAGGACACAGAGAGAGACTGAATAAAGACAGACACAGAGTCTGAGGACACAGAGAGAGAGTGGATTCACAGAAATAATTTTTTTAATTAATGGTTTACTAATACTGTAGTTAACAGATAACATTTCAACATTGGGTGTTGCATTATAAATGTGCTGCTAATCTTGATGTACAACAGTCTTGGTGTTACTACAAGTCATGTCAACAGACTACAGCACCATCTTGTGGTTAATGGACACGTTACAGAGAGTCTTTATCTTGTTGACTCTGTCTTCACCAGAGCCACTAACAACAAACAATAACAAACACTGGACAAACTGCATTTACCTGAACACTTCAGCTCCAGAACTGCTGACCAGTCGTTCATGCTGAGATCTAAACAGTCCCTCAGTTCAGGCTCTTCACAGTCAAGTCTGATAAACCCTGCTGGTTTTTCTGGACTCCGCTTTCTCACTATAGAAACAGCAGATCCACAGTCGAGCTCTGCACACACTCTGTTTGCAAACTTCAGGTGAGAGTCAAATGTAAACACTGGTGTCCAGGTTAGATCTTTCATCATCTCCAGTTCTCCATCACAGCGACCTGCTCCTCCAGTCAACCTCAGCCCTGAAGGATCTGAAGAAAAGAGGAAGTCAGAATGTATGAAAAATGCAGCACTTTATTATTTACAATGGGTATGAATTATTTATTTAAAGTGACAGGAAGACAGTGGACAGGCAGTATTTTTTTTACCTGTCGAGCTGTTTGCAGCCAGGATCCCTGCACAGAACAAATAATAAAATTAAAGTTCAGAAATGTATGATTCAGTAAAAGATGTCTCTTAAAGTCTGGCTGCTCCTGTTACGTAGTTTTGGGAAAATAAAAGCATGCATTTGTCGTAATGTATATTCTGTAATATCACATCAAACACCTGCTCTGTTTGATCCAGACTTTCAGACTTTCCTGTTTGATCCTAAAATAAATCTTCAGGTGTGAAAGCTCCAGGACCATGGTTTGGACCAAACAGCTGCTCTTTGGTCTCAGTCTGGACCAAACTGAACCAAGGTCCACTTCAGTTGTGAAAGAGTTTAGGGACCACCCTGATCTGAGTCCAGTTTTTATCACAATCACTGCTGTCAGTTTTGACAGTAAATTTGATGGTAAATGGTCTGGTTCTTGGAAGTAAAAATGAATGAAGCAGAACAAAGAGTAAACCCTCGTCTGAACAGATTCTTTTTACTTTATTTTATGAATGTTCCTTTTTGAAGACTCCTAAGATGTATTTGCAGTAGAATGTGATAGAAATTATGAAAAAACTAAGTGGTTAGTGCCGTTTTATCTCTAAAACCTCAGTGGAAACAGGAAACACACAATCAACATGTTCGATCTGAACACCTTTGGCTTTGGAAACATTTTGAATCATGTCCCTTTGCGTCATTTACTTTAGTGAATTCATTACTATTATTATTATGATTATTATGATCATTATTATTATTCAACACTTCAACACCGCTCCCATTAGAGTTCTGTCTGTGCTCAAATCTCACTCAGGATATAAAAAATTAGCCTTGTTCACTCTGAAATACTTGAAGTTTGTATTTTGAATCATGAGATAATAACGTTAAAAGCATTCACTAGTGATACAAATAGACACCAATTCTTACAAATAATCTCTGACATGATTTTAAAGAGATATAATTTGCATAAAGACAGGTTTTATCTGCATTAATATGACTTTGACACACATTTCCGTCTCATCAGTATCAGAGCTCACACACAAAGTGAGCAATATTCCTCCATCTTTAGACTTACCGGAGCTGCAGAGGGACAAAAACACCGTCAGAACTCTGTGGTCCATGTCCAGCTCAGGTCTGGATCAGGTCTGGAGTCTTGAACGGTTGCTTCACATGGGGCTAGTCTCTGAGTTGGTCACATGTTGCTATATCTCTGTTTTAAATCTAAGAGCCTCCATCTTTGCTGCTTTTTCACTCAGAGACAGGGCTGTGCACTGGATTAAAAAACCAGTGGCGGGCCGTGCATTTCACACTTGGGCCTTCAGTGACGTACCACTCATAGTTGCTCGTCTGGAAATGACCAAGCGGCTAGGACACGCCCTCATAAATAGGCCCCGCGTAAGGACGGCGCCATACAGCGACATACCTCCATCCACCAGAGGGCAGGCTCCAAAAGAAGAATTATATTCTAAAATCCAATTGCAACTTTACAAGTGTAAAAAATCCTTTTAAAGCCTGGTACAGAAGATGGTTCTGGTCTCTACAGCTGACTTCTTGTTACGTGAAAACTCTGGGGGGAGTGAATTTTCAGTTTAACTTTAAAATGTGGTTATCATTTTCAAAAATGTAAGTAGTTAATGTAAAGCCAGAACATTACTGTGATTAGACTAGTTTTATAATATTGACTGGAATTATGCTCTTAAGACTGTTAATTTGCTTTAACCATAATACACTATTTTGTGATTAGACAAAATTGAGGTTTATGATGCAGTACTGCAATGCTTTACTCCCTCATGCAGATTTAAATCTTATTATTGCTATTTTAAGGCAAAAAAACAACAACATATGTATGTTTTACATTGCAATGCAGTAATCCTATAATTTAAGAAAAGATTGATTTGAATCTATATTAATATTACTTTCTTAAAATAAACCGATCAGTATAACTGGGGCCTTCGTTGAATTGTATTTCACATTGTATTTCACTGACTTTGTGTATTGTTTCCAGAAGGAGGTGATCCAGACAAACCTGACCAGTGTGTGTTGAAGACCAGACTCCTGCCACTTCCACTTTCATCTTCTCTTTCATCAGACATTTCACACAACATAGAATAAAAAGCATTTGTTTGTGTGCATTACAGAAATGCTATCCTAATGTATTATATATTACAATACATACTTTTTCAACCTCACTTTCCACATGCGCTGTCACAGTTTGCAGTCAATTAAAAATGAACAATGCACAGCCTTATTTTTCATTTTATTGCACTTATTTTTCACACGACTTCCTAATTGTGGCCTGAGCATAAAATCCTTAAGTTTATTTAGGGTTCTCATTTAAGATCATTTTAAAACATTCTCAGGCAGCAGTTAAAGACAGTAAATTGTGTTAATAAATGTTACATACATCAGAAAAGATAAAGAAAAACATATCTAATCTGTTCACATTCTGGTTGATACTACCTTCAGCAGTTAATTAGTGGGAGTACGTTTTTATCAAATCAGATTCATATGTTAAATTATGTAGACCATGTCTAGTTTAAAAAGAGTGCAGAGCCATTATCAACAGTAAATATTAGTACTTAGTAAAACACAGATCCTGAGGTATGGCAGACATGATCTTTATTTTCAGGGCGCTGCAGGTGAAGTTGGTCCATGTTCTTCTTTGTCACAGGTTTGACACGGGTCTAATCTTCATGTAACTGTTCCACAGAGGTTCTTTCTCACAGGGCACACACAGACACAGACAAATACAAAAAAACAGTATTTAATGTTTAGCCAATAAAACATGTAGAAATACAAAGCTGTTTCTCCACAGTAAGTAAGAGATTATACGTGTGACTAAATACCTGTATGCTTCTTAAATTAAACACTCATCAATGTCACACTAAGAAAAAAAACACTAAAAGTGGATCTGAGTGTTGCTTTATATATAGTTTATGTGTAAATGGAAAATACAGGTCTGTCTAAATGCTGCACATTTGCAGGGGTCCTGGGTTTAGCGTTATATGACGTATATCACGTGTTATATGCTTAAACATTGCTGTTATATTATTATCATCATCAATAAGAATGAGGCTTTATTATTTTACTAGTCAACATGTGCCTCCCTCAAATACTAAAGCCTTAATGTACAGAAGTTGCAAATTAGGGACAGATATTTAAACAAATATGAAGGATATAATGAAATATGTTCGAAAAACACGGTTTATTTTTTAACAGAGCTAGAAAGGTTTACCAGACTAAGATAAAAATTTCCTCATGCTTAAAACTAGGATATATTATAAATAAAACTGCTTTAATTTTGATAATAACGATCTGATATTTACAGCAGGAGTTAAACTAAACTTTGTTGTAAAGTTTGTGGACTTACCCCGAGCTGAGAGACAACAGAGTGAGAGGCCTGGTCCACAACAGTTAGCAGCAGCCGTTAGCATGTTGTTAGCCGTTAGCTTGTTCAGCTCCGGTCGGCTCTGAGATGAGGGCGTGTTTCTGAACCGCGCATTTGAAAAGCCCACCAGGAGCAGTTTAGACACTGCCCTCTTTGCCCATTTTAGTAAAATCCTCTGTAGAAGGAGTCAAAATATCCAAGATGGAAGCGTCGTTCATTGGGTGTCATTTGGACGAATTAGACCAAATGAAGACATTGCTTCCATTATTTATACATTCTATGGAAATGACGGACAAACCTGTATCCTTGCTGGTACAGGCTAGCTAGCCGTCGTGAAACACCTTAGTACACCGTGAAACACCGTGAAAACTAAAATAAAGACAAATACGATGTTTCAAACTCACATAAATGACACATTTCCATTGTAACAAGGCTATAACAGCATTACAAATAAACTTTACCGTGTGCGCCTGTTTGACCAGTAGTAGAATGATTTCGTAGGCAGATATTTTAGTCTTTATCACTGTTTTTCGTATTTCTCTGACTTCTCTCGCGTCTTTTATCTCCCGCTACTGCTCACACAGACCTCCGGTTCACGAGATCACGTGACTCATAAAAAGTATCATTTCTTTTTAAGCACAGTTAATTTTACCAATAAAATAAACATTTTAAGCTATAAAGCCATGTTACACATTACTATAAAATGCAATTATTTACCAAAATTAACTAAAAGGAAATCCCGTAGAATATTTGCACTTCCTGTTGTCATGGTAACATATATATAGATATATAGTCCATTATAGCGTCAGCTACACCAATCACAGGACGCATACATGTCCAGTTCAACGTAAGACCTTCTAGCTCATAGACATAATAAAGAGTAGACGCCGCATCGACCGCTACTGTCTATTGGCGCTGACGAGCCGTGGGGCCGCCATCTTGGATCGGTCGACCGCTCCACTCAGTGTAATCTGTTTGACTGGCGCAATGAAGGGTCCGTGCGTTTAATCAATCATAACTCGCTGAATACACAACTGATTTTCACACGATTTTTTTTCCTGCAAACGTCATACATGTAGCTATGATGCAGGACACATGGTTTGGCGTATTTTATTATTTATTGTGGGCTTAACAGTAATAGAATATACTGATATAGGTATGAGATGTATGGTGGGTATTTTCCAAAACACAAACACTAATATATGATAGAGAAGCAGAAAATACTACTCAGCTATTTTAATATATGATTAATATTTATGATTAGGCTATATATTATGTACAATATATGAATACATTAAATATCACACAATAGACAGAAGTTATATAATCAGAGAAAATGAAAATATTTATTTGAAATATATCCATGTAATTCATATATATATACATAATCAATATAATTCATCTTTAAAGTATATATATAATAGTTATATATTATAAATAGATTATATTTATACTTTTATATTATAAATAGATTATATTTATACTTTTATATTATAAATAGATAGATTATACTTATATATTACAGATAGATAGATTATACTTATATATTACAGATAGATAGATTATACTTATATATTACAGATAGATAGATTATACTTATATATTACAGATAGATAATACTTATACTTATATATTACGATGATAATACTTATACTTATATATTACAGATAGATAGATTATACTTATATATTACAGATAGATAGATTATACTTATACTTATATATTACAAATAGATAGATTATACTTATATATTACAGATAGATAGATTATACTTATACGTAGTTATAAATATATATTATACTTATACGTAATTATAAATATATATTATACTTATACGTAGTTATATATATATATATGAGAGAGAGAGAGAAGAGAGAGAGCAACCAGTGACTATAACAAAGCCTGGATAACAAGAACATAAGAACATGACAAACCATAAACCATATTTACACATGCACAAACTTGCTCATGAAAGCTTTACATGAGCTAAAAGCCCTGAAAAAGGAGTGCTTTGCAGAGCTTTTTTCTTGTGTTTCCTTTCTGCAGGTCAAGAGAGGTATGTTTGGCAATGTGGTGCAGCCTTATCTTTAGAAACACAGACACAACCAATGACAACAAGTTGGAATGATGGTTGTCGATGCCAAACTGTGTCTCCTCTATGTGTTCCCCAAGCAGAAAAACATCCTCTGTTCCAATCTCCTCACGGACGATGTGCGTGACTGTCGACACCTTTGGAGCTTGCTTTGTTGAAGCCTGGCGAATCACCCTCTCTGCAGCTCTCAGCACCTTCACTGTGCCTAGAGATGGAATCACTAGCCCACCGTTGTTTTTCAGGGCTAGAAGGTGGTAGCTCTCGTCAAATGATGCTGGTACAGCATCTCTGACTAAGCTTGCACGGCACACGTTGCAGCACAGCTTTCGCAGAATCTGCCGGACTACAAATCCTGCGATGTAGACCAGAGCATTTTCCACCAGACCACCAAACCGAGTGGGAAGATAGCTGTGGTCACACACAACAGCCGAAATGTTGGCAAATGGAGATGGGTGCTCTTCAGCAGTTTCAGCAGAGGACATCTCTACAGCAGACAGGGACACAGTGTCATCTTGGACTGCCACATTGCCTCTCTCACTAGGTGAGACACCACACCGAACCATCAGACGGCGGAAGATGGCCTGGAACTGGCATGCAGATGGATTGTTATTCCAGCCACCTTGTATGGAAAACAGGCACACAAGACATACATTACTCACCACAGATATATAAAGATGTTCATTACGTATATTTTCAGAATTTATTGTAATTAAAAGAACATCAACACTACCTGACGCTCTGATTGAATTAAATAGAAGCTCCAGGTGATCTTGGCTGAACCTGTATGTCAGGACATACCGCTGAACTTGGAGCAGTTCAGGAATCATCAGCATTAATGTGTCGATGTTAATGACAAATCCGATGACAGACAAGTACCTGCAAAAGAAAAAAGTTTTATTAATCTGATCATGGCTAAACAAGACACCACAAGAAAGCACCATATAATTTTGTTTATTCAAAGCATTAAAGTGAATTTTCTATCACATTCAGTAATGTGTAATAACCAATTCTTGAGTGCCAATCACAGGGGTGCAAACTCACAGAGAATGAAAATGGTAAGCAGCTACCAGGGCGGATATATAATTAGTTTGCATCCATGTTTTTAGGAATGGGATCAGTTTCGTGTTTAACTTATACAGTGATTTTGTAGGACACTAACTAAATACACAACAATGAACAATGTAACTGCAGAACTGGGAAAACTTGAGAACAAGAACACATGCAATACATACCATTTTGATACCTACGTGATGTTGTGTAATACATACCATTTAGGAGCTTTTTGGACCTGAAACACACTGAATACAAGACAATTCAAACTGAAACAAAACTGAACACTGAAAAACATTTGAATCACCTGTTCCTTGTGTCATTCCTGACCTTCCCTGAAAATTTTATCCAAACAAATTGAACATAGACAAACATACAAAAAATTTAACTAGCATCATATGAACCTGATGCAGAGAACGGAGCATCTTATGAACTCGATGCATAAGGGAACAGACTAATGTTGAACTCATGTCATGAACTTTTCATGTGTGAATAACAACCACTATTTTAAATACACCTCTTAGATCGGTGAAGTGGTGTTCCATCTTTTGTCACCAAAGTGAGCAAGTACTCCCTGGCTCTCAACAAAAATTCTTTCCTCTCCATCCAATTCAAAGCACCCAAGGGAGCTTTGAATCCTTTGGCACGAGGATTGCGTCCATTCATTGTGTCGAACAACCTGTCAATCATCTATAAAGAAATAGTGGCATCTAAATCACTATTACTATCACAATCACTATCATTACAGTGTTTCAATAGGTTTCAGATAGTTGAAATCAATACTCATCTATTCAAAATATACGGAGAACTTATTTCTAAACTTTACTGACTTCCTTCTCTCCATAGGCCTGCTTTGTACTACAACAAATTTCACACAGAGCTTTACAACTCTAAATTTGGTGAAGGTATGTATAAGGTTCTATTTATGAAGAATATGCAATATCACGGTTTATGACAATATTTACACGTTGAATTTAGAGACATAATTCTCAACAAACTGTCCCTGAAGCTCAAATCTAATTTTTAGGAATTATTAAAAAAACTGTACTTGGTTCTATAATCACTAATTGTATTACCTCAATGAATTCTGCTGTTGCCTCACAGTCTTTAAACTGAGAGTACCCAAGATCCCTCATTGTGCGGAGAGCCACTGACACGGAGCGACTCAGTGTTTGTGCAGCCAGGGACACCCTCATCTTGTGGTTCTCAAAGTAGACATGTTTGTCTGTAATTTTATTGGCAGCATGCAGTCCATCTTTTTTTTGCACATCATTGAGATGATTGATGTACCTCCAACTGATCTTTCCAGTGGTTGTTGCAACTGGACTGTAAGAATAAGAATCACTCAATGCTCAAACAAATACAAACAGCAAAATGTTGAACATCACA
This sequence comes from Rhyacichthys aspro, assembly GCA_036850595.1. NCBI lineage: Eukaryota > Metazoa > Chordata > Actinopteri > Gobiiformes > Rhyacichthyidae > Rhyacichthys > Rhyacichthys aspro. Next base: position 51,537 of record JAWCTZ010000031.1, on the reverse strand, counting down.
TCCAGCCATAACTGTGCAAATGAACAGACAACATTTAGAACAACATTTAGCAGCAGAGACATAACTTGCCCAAATAGGTCTACAACAATCATCATTTACCTGCAACATATTACGTGCCAACTTCAGCATGTGGCATGCGTCCATCATTATAAATACTTTCTCACCAGTCACTGGATGCGGAAAACTGGTTTTAAGGGGCTCTCGTGGGTTTCCCTTTAGCTCACACCCAAGTTGGTTGCACATGCTGACGTTGGAGGCATGCCCATCCATTGTGACACATACCACTCGAATGCCCCGTGCTTGCAGCTCCTCCAAAGCATGACTGAGAAGGACCCTTTGCGGTGATAGAGACTTTGTTAGGTAGTATGCAATGGGAGCCTTCCAATGTCCTTGCAGGCCAACCACCATGAACACAAGAGCCTCAGTAGCAACATCAGTCTCATTGTTTCCATCACCCAGGTCTACAAAACCAGACATTGACTGGGTATGTGGATTATATTGCACTTGTTTTCTGATGGCCATGGCATCCAACATGAGTGCGACACATCCGTATTTAGTCTGGTCTTCCTGGCATCTTCTCTCCAGCATATCCAGCATCATCTTGTTCAGGCCAGGCTTGTCATCCACCGAACATAGCCACCTGTAAGAAAAATTGAGAAGTAGTTATTTAACGTATTCGTATCAGTAATTTCCAATAATTAAATTGGACAACATTAAGACTAACTTTGTAATGTATGTGGATGTGGGAGGGGAAAATGTTGCGTCTCTCTGAGGTATCTGTATGTCTTTGGACCATGCAGATGAAGAGTGAGGGCAAACTCCTTGTACTCCTTTGTGTACTCATGGCCCCGCTTTGCCAAGTCTATCTGAAGATCTGAAATTTTAAGAGCAAAAGTTAATAAGTCCCTTCAGATAATAACTAAGGATTTAAAAAAAAGTTTGTAAGAATAAGATGTACATGAACTTCAAAGTGTTAATTTTGTCTTACCTGAGTAGAATTCAAGCTTCTCACTGAGCTCTTCATTGATGAGTTTATTTTCCCTCAAGTCCCCCAAAATACTCCGAAGTAAGTTTCATCCTGAGAGGCCACTGACAGGCTCTCTTCAGCTCTTCTGGAGGTAGATGTAGTCCTGCCCTTTTCCGGCTAAAATGAAGAAGCATAATAATTGAAAAGAATATATATAGTATACAGCGGTGGTTCCCAGTTGAGGTCTGAGGCCCCCTGGGGGTCCGTGAAACCTCGGCAGGGGGGCACCCAGATATGATCCTTATTAAGTATATAAAACAAAATTGAGCTTTGAAACATGACATCAAGACTACACTACATCTAAAGCAGGTCTGAACTAGGTCGAAATCATGACTAGATCACCTCCAAACCAGGGACTAAAACCAGGACTGAAAGTGCACTAACCAGGAATAAACCAGGGTTAACCTGAGTCTGAACCAGAACTGAACCAGGGACTAAAACCATAACCATTTACATTTATGAATGCTGATAGCCTTATGATGATACACCTACTCTTTGGAGGTGAACCGGGAAGCTGAAGATGGATGGAATAACACCATCTCTGAGTCGGACAATCTGACCAGTCCTGTCAAAGTCATCTGGCTTGAAATGTTCACTGCAAAGCACAGATGAATCGGTTGCAGTGAAGCCTTCCCGCCTTAAGGCCACTTTCCACTTCTTCCTCACATCTTTTTTGGGAAACCTTAAAATCGAAAACGGGAGATTTAGGAAAGTCTACACAAACACATTACAAAGGAGGTCTTTGTAGGAGGAATCTTATTTTATTCATTCTTCTTACTATTTTATTCCTAGTTTTCAATTTACTATCTTCCCATTTTATTCATATTTTCCTATTTACTTCATCCTTCAAATTTATTAGAACCTTTTGTCATCAAAATAAAAATGCATTTTTGTTGATAATGAACCAAAGCTGCTGAAATTGTGAGTAAGCTTGTTTGCAAACTATTCTATAGTCAGATGTTCAGTTGTTTCGTTAAGTTAGTGGAGTGGGGTGGATATGAGAGATATCTTATACCAGTAATATTTGTTTTATTTCTAGAGTAGCATTCTCGTGTTAGTTGTAATCTAAGTCAGTGTTATGAAATATATGATTTATAAAGTCTCAGTTAGCCTTCATAGCCGGGTGAACACCGGCACTAAACATATAGCTAACGTTAGCTGACTAAGATTTCGCTGGTGGACATAAATACAGTACAGTAATATTATATTCCCAAAATACAACTAATAAAAAAGTTCAGTCTTACTTGTGAAAAGTAATCCCCCGAGCCCTGCTCTCAATAGTCCGCCGATTTTTACAGCAATATGCCGCACAATGCTCAGGCATCTTGTATTTGGTTTATGTCTGCGGGTAGGACGACCGATCCAAGATGGCGGCCGCATTTCTTGCGCCCCAGCAGCGAATGCGGCGTCTACTCTTTATATGTCTATGCTCAGAACAAGTACATCAGTGGCGCAGAGGCTAATGTAGGTCTACTTTTTTTGTTAAACTTTTTAACAATGTCCCAATTCACACAGCTCAGGAGGTTTTTTAATGGGGAGATGACAAAACGAAAGTCATACAAATTAATCAAGTGGCTCCAAAAGAAGAAACTACTGAAAAGAAAGATGAAATGCAAATACTGTCATCGGTCCATGAAGCTGAAGAGAACAAACACTGGAGATCAATATGCCTGGTATGAAATCTATCGAGTAATGTCTCTTAAAATTATATAAAAATAATCGAAAAGCACATCAATAAATTATATTGTGGAGCAAGTGATACTATTTCAGTTTACTTTATTGTTATAAACATGGTTTACAGTTAGCCAGTGGTAATTGTACTCAGTGATCTTCATTATCAGTTCGTGCTAATATGTCTGTAATGTAGCCTACAAACATATTTTTTAGCTTATAGTTATTTGGACTAGTAATTTAAAGTCATTATTGTTAAGAAAATTCAGGTTTGCAGGTATGGAAATTCACTTCTAAAGTTTGTGGCAGACAGACATTGCCTATTGGAGATTATATTCCATGTAGTTTTTTTGTATGTTGCTCATAATTTTTCTATTTTTTTGCTCTTCTTCTTGAAATAGGATTTGCAGCCATTAGGTTCATCTGGGTAGGCCCAAACAAATATCAGTCAGGCACAACTCAATCTTCTCAAGATCCAAAGTATCTTTAAGAAAGTGGATCAGTTTTATGTACAGGTTGGTAAGAAATAATAACCATAAATATTACTTATCTATATCAATTCTGCATGACTTTTTTATGTTGTCTTTTCAGATTTTCTCAGGGTCTAAGATTAAGGCAGATTGATATGATGGACGACTCGATTGCAGCCAGTTCTGCAACACTCAGCAAAATGGCCAAAAAAATAAGGGACATCTGTGTTACAGCGGTTGACAGGATGAGAAGACGCACAGCCAACTTATTGGAGGAAGAAGAGAATTTGTAGTCATTGATGAAAGCCATTTTCGACACAAAAGAAAGGTGCACATATGTACATTTAAAAACTATGATATTTAGCAAAATAATGAAAAAAATTGCATTTCTTTTAACATCTTTGATTCTTGTTTCAGTATGGACGAGGAAGAATGACTGGTGGATGGAAGAGAAAAAACTGGGTCTTTGGGATGTTAGGTGTGAAACAGAATCGGAGAAGACACAAGCCAGTTTTACGTATTGTGCAGAAAAGGTCCAGGAGACATCTAGTCCCTTTGATTGCTCATCATGTGAGGTTAGGATCATCAATAATCAGTGATGAGTGGCGTGCTTATCGCAAACTCAGTTCTTTAGGATACAACCATCACACTGTCAACCACAGCAGGTGGTATGTGGACCCGAACACAGGTGCACATACACAACATATTGAACGGGCATGGAGATCATACAAGGAGCAGATCTGGAGGCTTAGGGGGAATCGAACTGACAATTTGCTTTCTGACCACATTGCTGTCATTGAATGGAATGAATGGCTTGCAAAGAAACATCCAGGCAGGGCATTTGGAAGGCTAATTCATGACATTGCAAGGAAGTACAAATAATGTTGTAAACCTATTCCTGTTCAGTGTACTTATGTTTACATTTCTATGTGCTTTTAGTATTATGCTATAGCTACATTATTTGAGATATTTTATTTATTAATATAGCAAGGGTCTGATTTTATTGTGACACAAACATATTTTTATATTTTTTATTTGCACAATGTGCACTTTAGTGGCCTGCTGTTGGCATGGCCCATGTTTTGATTTTGTTTTTGAATTTAATATTGATATTCAGTTGTATGTGTACGTGTTGTACAAAATTTGAATACAAAGAATATGTTTTTCATCCTTGTGTCATGGCTTGATTTTGATGGATTTTGTGTAATACGTGATATACATTAACAAATATGTAATAAAGCATAAATAGTCTTCACTTTAGGAAAGCTCACTAAAAGACTTAAGTAATTATTAGCAACTACCTGAATTATCCATGCATTGCAGGATTAATTAATGGTTTATTCAGACACTTCCTAATCATTAATTCATGTCTAAATCATAGTGTAATAGTGCATACATACAGGCACTTACAAATAGTTAGTTCATGGTTTAATAAGTATGAATAAACAATGAATAATCAGGCTGTGCATGGGATTATTCATTTGTAGCAAAGCATTATTACATGTATTAATGAAGCAATAATTAAGTATAAGTTATTCTTAATTAAGCTTTATGTAATAATGAATTAAGTCTTTATTCATCATTATTTAAGGCTAAATAAGGTGTAGTTATTATAAAGTGCTACCAAAAATTGTGTCTGAATTACAATTCAAATTTCAAATTGAAATTTTTAAAAATCTATTTTTTAAATGTTTTTAAAAAATAAAGTGCAGTCGTCGTACTAAAAAGACGGAACCCACCCGTGAGAGTTTGTGTGTCACCCGGACAGATTAGAGAGCACAGGGCAGAGGACAGCGTGAGCCATGGAAGAAAAAATACAATCTGAATCCCTTCCCTAGAGCCTTCGGGTTCTTAGTTGTCGGTTTTTATTGCTCTGTTAATATACAAGAATGCAAAAAGTGTCCTCTTAGCCCTAAAATTAGCAGCCTTGGCTTATATTATTAAATGATGCTGTTAATTGGAATTGCCTATATTTTTCAGCCATTGCGCAAAACCCCCTATTTTCTAAAGTGAAAGAGGTTTTCCTAATCAAATCGATTTCAGAGAATAGCAGAGAATAATGCCTAGTAATTTGCTCCCATTTTAAAAGTCCTTTGATTAAATTACATATACTTTTAAGTCATAGCTCTTAGCCGTGCATTGCCTTTGTTTGACGGAATAACCGCTGTGTGAATTATAGCGCACTCCAAAATGTTCAGCTCGAATAGTTTGGCTGAAAAAGCTTCGCTCAAAGCTTTGTTCAGTCTGCACCAGCCTGAAAGTGAGTGTGTGTTTACCATTCAGACGGAGCATAGCGGTCTAGAAATGAGCCGAGCAGCGCCGGTAAGTAAATAGGTGGCTGGTATGGATCTTTAAATGAAGCGGGGGCCTTTGCACAAATGGCTGTCTGCAGGCACTCGGCTAATTGTGTTTTGTCTGAGGAAACATCCCGCTCTATTGTGATGTTTCCCCATAAAGAATATAGCAGAGAGGGGAGTCTTGTTCTATTTATCAGAGGAGGAACACAAAAACAGACAAAAGGGTGTCTTCATATTACATCTTCTTATTCAAGATGCAACAACTTTGTATTTTTGTTGATCAGAAGGAACCTGTATTAGTCTAAAACATATTCTTACATGGAAAGTAACACTGAACACCTTTGGTAATAATCTGTTCATGTAAAGTCACACAGCTCACCTACTGCTTAATGCAATACAGTTTGTTACAGATTCTCCTTGCACTTTCATTATGCATAATTTCATTATGCATAAATTCAACATTGACCTGATTTATGCATGTAGCACGGATGCAGTACATGCTCTGAAGTCAATGGGCTGACTGTGGCTAATAATAGTGCACTTGATACAGAACACAGTATTATATGGAAGAACAACAGTAGTGTACAGGAAATAAATAATAAAACCTTCACAACAAAAAGCTCAATGGTTAAGGCAGGGATCCTGTGTGGTACAAGGATTCTGTGGGTTCTTCACCCAACTGTCCAAAGACATATGTATTATGGCATCAAGGCATTCTAGAATCCTTTATGACATTATTACATTCTCAGATCACTTATGACAACATGACATAGAAACTCTTATGACATCATGGCACTCTAGAATCCCTTATGACATCATGAAACTTCAATAATCAAACTCTTTTGACAGAACATCTTAGAAACCATTATGACAACATTACATTCTAGAGTCCCTTATGACAACATTACATTCTAGAATCCCTTATGACAACATTACATTCTTGAGTCCCATATGACAACATTACATTCTAGAATCCCATATGACAACATTACATTCTAGAATCCCTTATGACAACATTACATTCTAGAATCCCTTATGACAACATTACATTCTAGAATCCCTTATGACAACATTACATTCTTGAGTCCCATATGACAACATTACATTCTAGAATCCCTTATGACAGGGGTGGGCAAACTTTTTGGCTCAAGGGCCACACTGGGTTTTAAAAACTGAAGACGGGCTGGACCAGTATGTATATCTATAAACTAATACAAATTACACAAGAAAACCTGTTAAGTTAGTTAGTAAAATGTTTAGTGGAAAGGTGGTGGCTGATATTATGTCATTTGAAAACTGCAACGGTTTCTTGGCAAATAACACAAAAGGCGATTGTCTGGACTTCAGTTAAAAATATCTCTGTCCATTCCATATTAAAAACTTGAAGTGTGAATGGATATTTTCAGTATGTAGATATGGTGGTCGCTTTAGCAAAAGTTCAAGGCACATATATGCTTGGGAGGCCACATTACACAACTCAACGGGCCGCATGTGGCCCCCGGGCCTTAGTTTGCCCAACACTGCATTATTACAGCATTACATTCTAGAGTCCCATATGACAGCATTACATTCTAGAATCCCTCATGACAACATTACATTCTAGAATCCCTCATGACAACATTACATTCTAGAATCCCATATGACAACATTACATTCTAGAGTTCCATATGACAACATTACATTCTAGAATCCTATATGACAACATTACATTCTAGAATCCCTTATGACAACATTAATAATAATAATAATAATAATACATTTTATTTATAGTGCACTTTACATTTGCTGGACAAATCTCAAAGTGCTACATAAAAACAGGCATACATAAAAGAAGAAAAAGAATGATAAAAATATAAATAAAACAGCCTAACTCGGCCTATGGAAGGGCTAAGAGTAGGCTTTTTTAAATAGAAATGTCTTTAGTTCTTTTTTAAAAGCTATTTCAGTCTGTGGGGCCCTTAGGTGGTCTGGGAGGGCATTCCACAGACGAGGAGCTGCAGACTCAAAGGCCCTATCACCCATGGTTTTGAGCCTTGTCCTGGGAGGGAGCAGACGGTGCATGTGGCCTGACCGGGTTCTGGTGCTGGTGTGCGGAGTGAGGAGTTCTGTGAGGTAGGTGGGGGCGTCACCGTGCAGACAGTGATGGGTGTGAAGGAGGACCTTGTATTCTATACGGAGATGTATGGGGAGCCAGTGAAGTGTGCGGAGGATAGGGGTGATGTGTTCGTATTTCCGCACCCTCATCAAGATCCTGGCAGCGCTGTTCTGAATGTACTGGAGCTTTTGGATGCTCCTGCCAGGAATCCCGATGAGGAGTGCGTTGCAGTAGTCCAGCCTGGAGGAGACAAAGGCATGGACGAGCTTCTCTGCAGCAGAAAAGGAGAGGGATGGGCGAAGTTTGGCAATATTACGGAGGTGAAAAAGGAAGTTTTGCAAATGTGGTTTATATGATTTTTGAAGGTAAGCTGGGGTCAAACTTTCCCCCAGGTTAGTGACTGCGGGAGAGATGGGAATGTTGTGACCAGAGAATGAAATAGAGGAGATGGGAGAGGTCTGGAGCTGGTGTGGGGTACCGATCAAAATAGCTTCGGTTTTGGAGCTGTTTAGCTGCAGGAAGTTTTGACTCATCCATGCCTTTGTCTCCTCCAGGCAGGAGGTAAGGCGGGTGGCAGTGGCAGAGGGGGGGCAAGAGGGAGTGACCTTGATGTAAAGTTGGGTGTCATCAGCATAGCAATGGAACTGGATTCCATGCCTGCTGATGACACGTCCAAGAGGGAGCAGATAAATGGTGAAGAGGGTTGGACCGAGCACTGAGCCCTGAGGGACCCCACAGGTGACTGTGTGGGGTTGAGATTTAGCGTCCCCCAGGGCTACAGACTCGGTCCTTCCCGTGAGGTAGGAGTGGAACCAGTGAAGGGCAGTGCCGGAGAGTCCTGTGTAGTGTTGGAGGCGATGGAGGAGCAGAGAGGTCGAGAAGGATGAGTAGGGATGGGGAGCCAGAGTCAGAAGCCATCAGCAGGTCGCTCGTGACTCTGATGAGGGCTGTCTCAGTGCTGTGGGAGGGGTGGAAACCAGATTGGAATTTATCATAAAGGCAGCAGGATTTGAGGTGGTTATGTAGTTGGGCGGAAACTATCTTTTCAAGAATTTTGGAGATGTAGGGGAGGTGAGAGATGGGCCGGTAATTTGATAGGGGTTCTGGGTCTAGAGTAGGTTTTTTGAGGTGGGGTCTGATGATAGCTGTTTTTAAGGAAGGTGGAACATGACCGGTTTGGAGAGAGAGGTTGATAATTTTAGTGATTAATGAACTAATTGACTGTTTATGGGCTTTGAGCAGGGAGGAGGGGAGCGGATCCAGGATGCATGAGGAAGGTTTGGATTTCTGGATGATGCTCTCGACCTCCTGCTGCGTTGTGGGGGTGAAGTGGGATAGGTGATGTGTGGTGCCTGAGGTGGGGTAGTCATGTGTTGAAATGGGATTATTGGAGAGAGAGGAATGAATGTGGTCTATTTTTGTCGAAAAGAAGTCCATGAACCTATTGCAGTGTTCTACTGTGTTGTTGGTTTGTGTGAGTGTCTGTGGTCTGAGGAGATAGTTAATGGTTGAAAACAGTTGTTTTGAATTACCAGGGTTATTGTTAATATGGTTAGAGAAGTGGTCTGATCTGGCTTTTGACAGTGCTTTAGAATATGTGTGTTGATGTTCCCGGTAGGCCAGTTTATGCACCGTCAGTCCTGATTTTATATAGGCCCGTTCCAGGGCCCTCCCAGCTCTTTTCATCTCCCTTAGCTCTGGAGTAAACCAAGGGGCTGAACGAATGAACGACACAGTCCGGGTTGTGAGTGGGGCATGAAGATCCAGGATGGAGCTCAGGCTGCTGTTGTAGAAGTCCATGAGGTCGTTGACTGTTGACTGTGGGGGTGGGGAAAGATGTTGTAGGTCCAGGCTAAGGGAGGAAGACTCAATGTTCTTGATGTTTCTGAAGGTGATGAGTCGTTGTGGCTTGGTGAGAGGAGATGAAAGGGGTAGTGTCATACTAATGGCCTGGTGGTCTGAGATCCCCAGGTCATAAACGTGGAGATCGTGTATGGGGATGGAGTTCGTGATGACCAGATCCAGAGTATGTCCCTTATTGTGAGTGGGAACCCCAACATGTTGTTTTAGACTTAAGCAGTCCAGTACCTGTAGAAAGTCTGCTCCCAGAGAGCAGGAGGGAGAGTCCACATGGATATTAAAATCTCCAAGGATGATGACATTTGTGGATGTTGAGCAGATAGAGAGAAGAAATTCATTTATTTCTGCGATAAAGTTAGGGTGTGGTTTTGGTGGTCGGTAGATAAGAAGTATTGTTATGAGGAAAGGGTGTTTACATTTAAATGCCAAGCACTCAAATGTAGGTGTAATTGGCAGAGGGACGGGGACCAGCTGAAGGTCGGAGCGGTGTATAACCGCCAAACCTCCGCCCCGTCCTGTCATGCGTGCCTTCTCCAGGTAATTATAACCAGAAGGGCAGGCTTTGTTTAGCACCAGGAATTCCTCGGGCCTGTGCCAGGTCTCCGTGAGGCACATGAGGTCAATCCCAGTGTCCAAAATGTGGTTATGGATTAGGCTTGCTTTATTTGTAAGTGACTGAGTGTTGAGTAGATCCAGTTTGATAAACGGAGGATTGGTGTGTTTTGGAACGGGCCGGAGAAGGCTGAGGTCTACTCCAGCAGGTGTTCCACCCCGCCTCCTCCATTGACGCCCGCGCACATCAGGACCAGTCCTGGCTGCACTCTGATGACGTGACCAGTGTGCGACGGTGCGTGCCGGAGACCAGAGTGATGGTATGGAGCTCCCGTTCCTGGTGAAAACAAATCCGCGACGAGACCCTCTGTGGATATAACGAGGACGTCGGAGAAGCCCCAGCTGTCTAATGGCAGAAATATCCAGAGGAACAGTCCAGTTTTTGAGAGCGAGGAGCTGCGCTGCGGAGTATCGGAGCATTGTGCCGGGTGCCACTGTTGTTGTGATGCTAACAGCTAGCCACAAGCTATGCGCGCAGAAGTGGGCAGTTGCAGTGCACAGCAAAAACATCCACAGCAAGACGAGAGCCAAACAACCCAGGAGCCGGACCCCCAACCAGCGGAGCATGGAAAAACTCATACAAGTTGTTGATTAGATGGGTATGGTCCTTAGTAGCCACAGCACAGCGCCTGACAAACCACGGTGCAGTGAGTAGCGCGCCGATGGCAAACCATGAGGGCTGCAGTCCTCCCGAAGAACCCAACCCACACCCAGTGGAAAACCGACCGAGCAAAGGTACAACCCCAGCAGGTAATAACAAGTCCAAAAGCACAGTAGGCTTAAGAGAGGAGTATCAAACGTACACAGTGGAGAAGCGGCGAACAACCAGCGCCAGCGTCCTCTCCGGTCTCTCCAGGACATTACATTCTAGAATCCCATATGACAGCATTACATTCTAGAATCCCTCATGACAACATTACATTCTAGAATCCCATATGACAACATTACATTCTACAGTCCCATATGACAACATTACATTCTAGAATCCCTTATGACAACATTACATTCTATAGTCCCATATGACAACATTACATTCTAGAATCCCTCATGACAACATTACATTCTAGAGTCCTTTATGACATAATTACATTCTAGAATCCCTCATGACAACATTACATTCTAGAGTCCCTCATGACAACACAACATTCTAGACTCCCATATGACAACATTACATTCTAGACTCCCTTATGACATAATTACATTCTAGAATCCCATATGACAACATTACATTCTAGTAGCCCTTATGACAACATTACATTCTAGAATCTCATGTGACAAAATTACATTCTAGAATCCCTTATGACAACATTACATTCTAGAATCCCATATGACAACATTACGCTCAGTTTGCCATTTTTAGACTTCAGTCTTGGCTTGACATGAGCCTTCCATCCGGCCTTTGCCCCTGCAGACATCAGAATAGAGCAAATCGCATTATGGTTGGCCATACAGTTCCTTTTAAGGACCGGACAGAGGCTTATAATGTGTGCCAGGGTTTCTTTCGCCTGACCACATAGGCGGCACATCGCTGAGAGGCCTCTTCCCCTGAGGGTTGAGGCCAGGACCGGGAATGTGTTGGAGCGCACCTGGAGCGCCATAATATATTCTGACTCAGTTAAGCCTGCTCTCCCAGGGTCATTTGGGGACTCCCATGCCTCCATCTTTGTAGCCACGATATATCTCATGTACCTTCAGTTTTAGTAGACCCTTGACAGGGTTGATTCGTACGCCCAGTTACCTGACCGAGTCTTCCAGTTTTATCATGTGCAGCCGATAATGTAGCTCTCAGCCTTTGTGCAGGACGGGACCGCTTGCAGTTTAATCCTCGATTAGCTGGGGAATGCATTCCGAGACTTCGCTCCTCCTCAGGCAGCAGACACCGTACTACCTGTAAGAGAGGGAGGAGAGGGAGCCATTAGTGTTAGAGAATTTTGGGATCTTTTGTAAGGTTGTGATGCCCTGAGCCTTGGGCTCTGTCAACAGATAGACTCAGACACCTGCAGATAACATGTCTCCAACCTCGAGCCTAATCAGCTGAATAACAACTGAATAACAACTTGTAAAGGACAAGAAAGTCAAGCTAGTCACAATAATATAAAATTATTGTATAAATGCCTTTATGTTGGTAACTTCCTGTGTGAGCGGAAGTTCTATAAGGAAACGGCGTACACTAATGGCTACTTGAAATGCCAAAAACGTAAACAAGGCAAAAGAAATGTGCACTCATAAAAAGTTAAAAATATAAAGGCTACGATCAGCTACGGTCGAAAGGGGAACAAGGTTAGTTCATTTACTTGTACCAAGGATGTGTTTACTTAACTTTGTTGATAAATGTGAAACCTTATAAGCATAAATCAGTTACATTGATGTAAGTTAAAGTATTAACTTTTATTGATTATTGTCGAGGGTACTGATTGTCCTTATGTTGTTTTGTTTTGTACCAGCTCTTACGTTGGTTTATGATCTGCAAAAGTACATAAAGAGTCATTGAACCATCAGTCCCGGCCTTCTTCCTTCGATTGGTAGCTACAGTAAGAGCTTGACCGCCGCCATCTTGCTGCTCAACGTGGTCCCATGGTTCAAGGACGGCAGTAACCACAACGTCCAGCAGAGGGCAGAAGTAGGTCGCAAATGGAACAGATAAACGAATAAACAAGCGGAGCTAAATATGGAGGACGCACAGGCTTCATTTGTCAGTCTGGCGGACATTAATGAACAGATTGCTGATGTACAAAAGGAAATTGATGAGTCAAGGGCCTTGCTTGAAATTGAAAGTGAAAATAAAAGGCAAGATATAAAAGAGACAATCATACATAAGGAAAAGCTGTTAACTGATCTGCAATATAAAGCTCAGAGTATGTCAGTTGTACCTCGACGTTCTGAAAGAGTCAAAATACCAACAGAAAAAATGATAGCTTATCAAAGAGAAGAAACAAGCAAAAAGGAAAAGAGACTATTGACTCTATATGAGCAATGGAAAATGAACGTTCGTGAAACAAGACAAAAGTTGAAGTCAGACATAACTGAAACACAAATGGCAGATCTCGCAGACATTATAGAGCAAGGAAAAGATGACATCATAAAAATCTACATAGAAATAAGAAGTCACGTTGCACCAACATCTGATTTACGGAGAAAGGTTGATTCATGTGAAACAGTAACTCGTGATCTCCTCAAAATAATACTTGAAAGAATAAGTGGTATTGATGGAGATTGGTATGCAGAGCGGGAAAAGGATCGTCTACGCAATCTCCTAGACAACGACTATGCACAATCCATATATGGCTCTACTGCAGCATCACACAAAACTCACCATTCCTCAGCTTCGTATCTTGCCTCAAAACGAGCTGATGCCGCAGCGGAACTAGCAGCAAAAGAGGCTGAATACAGGATCGTACAGGAGGAGCAAAGACAGAAAGAAAGGATAAAGGCTTTAGAAGAGCAACACAATAAAGCAATGGAAATTCAAAAATCAGAGTTGGAACGTTTGCAAGCTCAAAGGGACATTACAGCAGCTCGAGCCAAGTTGGAAGCCTACGACAAGGAGATATCACAGCTAAGCGACACACAATCAGTCACCAGGGAAAATGTGAGCCCAAATGCCACACCTAGACCTCGTGCACCATCTCCTTATAGTAGCCCCACGCTGTCAGTATTCCCCAGTGTCAATCAGCTTGCTCAAGCAGTTCAGGATAGTATAACAATGAATAGACTTCCCACTCCTGAGCCAATGGTGTTTGGTGGTGAGCCAATACAGTTCATCGACATTCATGTCATTAATCGATCAAAAGGGCATCTCCGCAGCAGAAAAACTGTATTATCTAAAGAGATATGTGACTGGTCCAGCTCGTAGATGCCTTGAAGGAACCTTTTACAGAAACGATGAAGAGGCGTACAAAGACGCCTGGAAAAAATTGAATGAGAGATACGGCCAGGCATTTGTTATTCAGAAGGCATTTAGAGAGAAGTTATCTAACTGGCCAAAAATACAATCTAAAGACGCTGAAGGACTAAGAAACTTTGCGGACTTTATGAATGCATGCGTGCTCGCTATACCACACGTTAAGGGGCTACAAATATTGAATGACTGTGACGAGAATCAAAAGCTGCTACAAAAGCTGCCAGACTGGGCAGCAGCCAGATGGAACCGCCAAGTCACACAGACCCTCATGGAAGGTAAAGAGTTTCCCAAATTCAAGGACTTTGCAGCATTCTTGTCTATGGAAGCAGAAGTTGCCTGCAATCCAGTCACTTCCATCCATGCACTTCGCTCCCTAGAAACATCGAGTGACAAAAGAAACATAAAAGACATTAAGAGAAATAAGGCAAGTGTACTTAACACACACACAACAGAACAAAGTGATAAACAAGTGACACTTAAAAAACAAAAGGGACCTCAATGTATGCTTTGTGAAGACACACATCCACTCCACAAGTGCCCAAACCTCTATAAAATGACACTGGAGAACAGAAAGGCATACGTAAAAGACAATAACTTGTGTTATGGCTGTTTGAAACAAGGACAGAATGCAAAGGACTGTAATCGCCGCCTCGCTTGTGACACCTGTACCAGGAGACATCCAACATGTCTTCACGATGAAAACTACAAGGACCTAAAAAGGGAAAGAAAGGTTAGTACAGACAATGTAACTCAAAATGCTTCATCAGAGACAGCGACTGCTTTGTCACTTAATGTTGATAGAGACGGACAATCAGTCAGCACCTCAATGATAGTACCTGTTTGGGTGTCATCAGCTGCAAATCCACATAAAGAGAAACTAGTCTATGCTTTACTAGACACCCAAAGTGACACAGTCTTCATTGATCGAGATGTCAGTCGTGAACTGCAAGCAGATGTTTGTCCAGTGAAGCTGAAACTGACCACAATGATGGGTAAAAATGCAGTTGTAAACAGTGAAAGGGTGTCGGGTCTTCTAGTAAGAGGCTATAGTTCAGCCACAGTCATAGAACTGCCCAATGCTTACACAAGAGACTATATACCTGCAAATAGAGATCACATACCAACCTGTGAAACAGCTAAATCTTGGAGTCACCTGTTGCCAATAGTAGACCAAATCCCGCAACTCCTCAGCTGTGAAGTGAGTCTCCTGATAGGTTACAGCTGTCCCAGAGCACTAGCGCCCAGGCAGGTGATTGTAGGCAAAGGTGAAGAGCCATATGCTATTCAGACAGATTTGGGATGGAGCATAGTTGGTAACACAGCTCCTTGCCTGGACACAGATATGGCAAATAGTCTCTGCCATCGCATTACTGTAAAAGAAATCCCCCCAGTTACACCCATTGATGTGATACGTGCCTTGGAAAGTGACTTCAAAGAGACAGATGGAAATGAGAAAAGGGTGTCTCAAGAGGATCTCATTTTCCTTGACAAACTAAAAAGTGGCATAAGGAAAACAGAACAAGGACATTATGAAATGCCGTTACCGTTTAAGGAAAGACCACAAATGCCAGATAACAAACAACTTGCAGAGATCAGACTCAGTCAACTCAAAAAGAAGTTCCTACGAGACAGGAAATACAAAGACGATTATGTCAAGTACATGAGTGACATTATCAAACGAGGTGATGCAGAGGAAATAAAGGTGGATGGACCTCTTGGTGAGAATTGGTACATACCACACCACGGCATCTACCATCCACAGAAACCAGACAGGCTACGAGTGGTGTTCGATTGCTCAGCCAAGCATACAGGTACGTGTCTTAATGAGCACCTTCTCAATGGTCCTGACATGATAAACAACCTGACGGGTGTACTTGTACGCTTCAGACAGAATCAAATAGCAATAATGTGTGACATTGAAAAAATGTTCCACCAGTTTGTTGTCAAAGAGTCAGATCGTAACTACCTCCGGTTCTTATGGTGGAAAGATGGAGACATCAACACACAGCCTCAAATGTACAGGATGACAGTACATCTATTCGGCGCTGTATCGTCACCAGGCTGTGCGAACTACGGACTCAAACATTTAGCCAATGAAAACAGTCTTGAATATCCTCTTGGCTCTAAGTTCATATCCAGAGACTTTTATGTAGATGATGGGGTTGCAAGTGTAGAGACAGTTCAAGATGGCATACGGCTAGCACAAGAAGCACGAGAACTGTGTGCAAAGGGTGGTTTACGACTACATAAGTTTGTGTCTAACAGTAGTGCCGTTCTAAGCAGCATCCCCACATCAGAGCATGCAATAGATATTAAAACAAAGGACTTGATGTTTGACGAAACACAAACAGAGAGAGCTCTAGGTATTCACTGGAACATAGAAAAGGACAGCTTTACTTTCAACATTGCACTAAAGGACCAACCTCCTACACGGCGCGGAATATTGTCCACAGTTGCAGCAGTATATGACCCATTGGGATTTGCAGCTCCCTATCTTCTCAACGGCAAAAGGATCCTGCAAGAAATGTGTCGTCAAGGAACTGGCTGGGACGACCCGCTGCCCGAACATCTGAGACCACGGTGGGAGTGTTGGAAAGCTGATCTCACTCATCTCAAAAAACTGCAAATAAACAGGTGTTATATGCCTGCTGAGTTTGGAGATGTGGTAAAAAGGGAACTGCATCATTTTTCAGATGCAAGCACTCATGGGTATGGACAATGTTCTTATTTAAGACTTGTAAACAAAGACAGTGATGTACATTGTGTGTTTGTTATGGGCAAAGCTCGTGTGTCTCCCACAAAGGTTACCACAATACCAAGGTTAGAACTCACAGCTGCAGCAGTCTCGGTAACTGTAAGTAACATGCTTAGAGAAGAGCTACTGTATAGCTGTGTAGAAGAGTTCTTTTGGACAGACTCTAAGGTCACTCTAGGATACATAAATAACGAAGCGAGACGTTTTCATACTTTCGTTTCTAACAGAGTACAGAAGATACGCAACAACACAACGCCCCAGCAGTGGTTTTATGTCCCTTCAGGTGAAAACCCAGCTGACAAGGCATCCAGAGGAACAACAGTAAATGAACTGCTGTCATCTGACTGGCTCACAGGCCCCGCCTTCCTGTGGGAAAAGGTACTACACCTTCCAGCAAAAGAAATTATAGAACTCCCAGTAGGAGACCCAGAGGTGAGAAAAGTACAAACACTGAACATACAAACTGTAACTCACCAAAGTCTAAGTGACCGCATGGTAAAATTCTCATCTTGGTCCCACTGTGTCAGTGCAGTCGCATGTCTCAGAAGACGCTTGCTCAAAGACAAGTCAAACTCACTTTCTAATGTAAGTGAAAGACAAAATGCTGAACTCATAATAATCAGAGATTTACAAAGACAAGTATATGAGGAAGAGATAAAGACGCTAAGCAAAGGCAAACAGTTATCAAAAAACAACAAACTACACACACGGGATGTCATTTTAGACAAAGACAATGTACTCAAAGTGGGAGGAAGACTACAAGGCTCATCCCTTCCTAAAGCTTTCAAACATCCAACAGTCATTCCCAGAGATCATCACCTAACCAAACTGATAATTGCACACTGCCATGACAGAGTTAATCATCAGGGCAAAGGCTTTACAATGAATGAAATACGGACCAATGGCTATTGGATCCCTAAACTAAGTCAAACTGTTGCATCCTATATTCGCAAATGTGTGGTTTGTCGGAGACTAAGGAGACCTGTAGAAGGACAAAAAATGAGTGATCTC
This sequence comes from Rhyacichthys aspro, assembly GCA_036850595.1. NCBI lineage: Eukaryota > Metazoa > Chordata > Actinopteri > Gobiiformes > Rhyacichthyidae > Rhyacichthys > Rhyacichthys aspro. The sequence goes on along the minus strand of JAWCTZ010000031.1, from coordinate 33,838 downwards.
CCCACAGAGAGAATAGAACATTCTGGACCATTCACATATTGTGGTATGGATGTTTTTGGACCATTTCTGTCTAAACAGGGACGCAAAGAATATAAAAGATACGGCCTCCTGTTTACCTGTTTCTATTCGAGAGCCATGTGGAAATGCTAGAGGACCTATCAACAGATGTTTTCATAAATGGACTAAGATGCTTTGTTGCATTACGAGGCTCAGTCACACAAATCAAATGCGACAGAGGTACCAATTTTGTTGGTGCAAAAAATGAACTAACTGCAGCTTTACAGGAACTTAACACAGAAAAACTGAAATGCTTCCTGGCAGATTTTGTCCTTAACACACCCCATGCAAGTCACGCAGGTGGAGTATGGGAGCGACAAATTAGGACGGTGAGGAATGTTTTGAACGCCACACTCGCTCTCTCACCTGGCCGACTAAATGACACTACATTAAGGACATTCTTGTATGAGGCAGCAGCAATCGTGAATAGTCGCCCTCTTACAACAGACAATCTAAACGATCCCAACAGTTTGGAGCCACTCACTCCAAATCACCTTATCACAATGAAAGCCTCTACTGCACTGCCTCCCCCTGGACAGTTCGTCAAGGAGGACCTCTATGCACTGAAAAGATGGCGCCAAGTACAGTATCTAGCGGAACAATTCTGGAGCCGCTGGAAAAAGGAGTACCTCCACAACATCATGATCAGACAACGGTGGCATATGCCTAAAAGAAACATCCAAGTAGGTGATGTAGTGATGGACAAGGACGAGACACTACCACGATCAGTATGGAGACTGGGACGAGTCTCAGAGACTATAACAGACAAAGATGGACTTGTCAGAAAAGTCAAAATGGTTTATGGTGACAGAGAACTTAAGAAAAGGGGTGAACGCTTAAACAAGGTGTCTACAGTAGAGACACCAGTTCACAAGTTAGTGGTGCTATTAGAAGCATGTTAATGTTAATAGTAAATGTACTATTATTAGTAAGTAATAGTAAGTATTTGCGTAATATGTTCATATTTTCTATGAAATGTTGTTTCATGTGAGAAAATTATTTGTGTTTCAAAGTTAATGTGTTCAAAACAGCAAATAATTTGGTGGGAGTGTAAAGGACAAGAAAGTCAAGCTAGTCACAATAATATAAAATTATTGTATAAATGCCTTTATGTTGGTAACTTCCTGTGTGAGCGGAAGTTCTATAAGGAAACGGCGTACACTAACGGCTACTTGAAACGCCAAAAACGTAAACAAGGCAAAAGAAATGTGCACTCATAAAAAGTTAAAAATATAAAGGCTACGATCAGCTACGGTCGAAAGGGGAACAAGGTTAGTTCATTTACTTGTACCAAGGATGTGTTTACTTAACTTTGTTCATAAATGTGAAACCTTATAAGCATAAATCAGTTACATTGATGTAAGTTAAAGTATTAACTTTTATTGATTATTGTCGAGGGTACTGATTGTCCTTATGATGTTTTGTTTTGTACCAGCTCTTACGTTGGTTTATGATCTGCAAAAGTACATAAAGAGTCATTGAACCATCAGTCCCGGCCTTCTTCCTTCGATTGGTAGCTACAATATATATGAACTTGTGATAAGAAGTCCCATGAAGGGATGTTCTCCCGTTCCTGTTGCCACATTTGTCACCTGTGAACATACAACAGCATCAATTTCATATTTTCTGGGATCATTCATGACAGACTGTGTAAAATGACATGGTCCAAAAGTGAAAAGGAGGCCTGACATGTACATCTGTGATGGCTCTGTTGTTTTACTACAATCCATTGCCCAAAACTTGTGTAGTCTCAGCTTAAATGAAGTTATCAACCAGTACTTCAATGTGGTCACTGGAAAAGCTAATGAAAGTAGTTTTGGTCTTCCAATCATGCATAGATGCCTGAGCCACTTAATGAAAAATGCAAAAGACCTGTGCTAAAAACAGTATCCGTATAATTTGACTACTGTACATTTGCTTACTTAAACATACAGCAATGACAACATTAACTGTAACTCTACCTTCACAGTGCAGCAACACATTACCAGCTAGCAATGCATTTGATCAGAATGATGACACAGGCCACCTCCCTCAGGCAGCTAGGTGACATCCTTCAGAGTATGACCGTACTTTTTTCCAGTACTCCAGTGAAAATGTTGAAAAACATTTTCGAAACCTTCAAAAACTTTTAACGACAGTTCCTCAGAGCTTTGAGGAAACTGTTAGTGACGAGGAAGACTTTGTCAATTAATAAAGAGAGGACGCTGGCGCTGGTTGTTCGCCGCTTCTCCACTGTGTGTGTGCGTTTGATACTCCTCTCTTAAGCCTACTGTGCTTTTGGACTTGGTATTACCTGCTGTGGTTGTACGTTGGCTCGGTCGGTTTTCCACTGGTTGTAATTTAATTTCTCCGCGAGGACTGCAGCCCTCATGGTTTGCCGTCGGCGCGCTAGTCACTACACCGTGGTTTGTCAGGCGCTATGCTGTGGCTACTAAGGACCATACCCATCTAATCAACAACTTGTATGAGTTTTTTTCATACTCCGCTGGATCAAGGTCCGGCTTCTGGGTTGTTTAACTCTCGTCTTGCTGTGGATATTTTTGCCGTGCACTGCAACTGCCCACTTCTGTGCGCATAGCTTGCGGCTAGCTGTTAGCATCACAACAACAGTTGCACCCGGCACAATGCTCCGATACTCCGCAGCGCAGCTCCTCGCTCTCAAAAACTGGACTGTTCCTCTGGATATTTCTGCCATTAGACAGCTGGGGCTTCTCCGACGTCCTTGTTATATCCACAGAGGGTCTCGTCACGGATTTGTTCTCACCAGGAACGGGAGCTCCATACCATCACTCTGGTCTCCGGCACGCACCGTCGCACACTGGTCACGTCATCAGAGTGCAGCCAGGACTGGTCCTGATGTGCGCGGGCGTCAATGGAGGAGGCGGGGCGGAACATCTGCTGGAGTAGACCTCAGCCTTCTCCGGCCCGTTCCAATACACACCAATCCTCCGTTTATCAAACTGGATCTACTCAACACTCAGTCACTTACAAATAAAGCAAGCCTAATCCATAACCACATTTTGGACACTGGGATTGACCTCATGTGCCTCACGGAGACCTGGCACAGGCCCGAGGAATTCCTGGTGCTAAACAAAGCCTGCCCTTCTGGTTATAATTACCTGGAGAAGGCACGCATGACAGGACGGGGCGGAGGTTTGGCGGTTATACACCGCTCCGACCTTCAGCTGGTCCCCGTCCCTCTGCCATTTACACCTACATTTGAGTGCTTGACATTTAAATGTAAACACCCTTTCCTCATAACAATACTTCTTATCTACCGACCACCAAAACCACACCCTAACTTTATCGCAGAAATAAATGAATTACTTCTCTCTATCTGCTCAACATCCACAAATGTCATCATCCTTGGAGATTTTAATATCCATGTGGACTCTCCCTCCTGCCCTCTGGGAGCAGACTTTCTACAGGTACTGGACTGCTTAAGTCTAAAACAACATGTTGGGGTTCCCACTCACAATAAAGGACATACTCTGGATCTGGTTATCACGAACTCCATCCCCATACACAATCTCCACGTATATGACCTGGGGATCTCAGACCACCAGGCCATTAGTATGAAACTACCCCTTTCATCTCCTCTCACCAAGCCACAACGACTCATCACCTTCAGAAACATCAAGAACATTGAGTCTTCCTCCCTTAGCCTGGACCTACAACATCTTTCCCCACCCCACAGTCAACAGTCAACGCCCTCATGGACTTCTACAACAGCAGCCTGAGCTCCATCCTGGATCTTCATGCCCCACTCACAACCCGGACTGTGTCGTTCATTCGTTCAGCCCCTTGGTTTACTCCAGAGCTAAGGGAGATGAAAAGAGCTGGGAGGGCCCTGGAACGGGCCTATATAAAATCAGGACTGACGGTGCATAAACTGGCCTACCGGGAACATCAACACACATATTCTAAAGCACTGTCAAAAGCCAGATCAGACCACTTCTCTAACCATATTAACAATAACCCTGGTAATTCAAAACAACTGTTTTCAACCATTAACTATCTCCTCAGACCACAGACACCCACACAAACTGACAACACAGTAGAACACTGCAATAGGCTCATGGACTTCTTTTCGACAAAAATAGACCACATTCATTCCTCTCTCTCTCTCAATAATCCCATTTCAACACATGACTACCCCACCTCAGGCACCACACATCACCTATCCCACTTCACCCCACAACGCAGCAGGAGGTCGAGAGCATCATCCAGAAATCCAAACCTTCCTCATGCATCCTGGATCCGCTCCCCTCCTCCCTGCTCAAAGCCCATAAACAGTCAATTAGTTCATTAATCACAAAAATTATCAACCTCTCTCTCCAAACCGGTCATGTTCCACCTTCCTTAAAAACAGCTATCATCAGACCCCACCTCAAAAAACCTACTCTAGACCCAGAACCCCTATCAAATTACCGGCCCATCTCTCACCTCCCCTACATCTCCAAAATTCTTGAAAAGATAGTTTCCGCCCAACTACATAACCACCTCAAATCCTGCTGCCTTTATGATCAATTCCAATCTGGTTTCCGCCCCTCCCACAGCACTGAGACAGCCCTCATCAGAGTCACGAGCGACCTGCTGATGGCTTCTGGCTCCCCGTCCCTACTCATCCTTCTCGACCTCTCTGCTGCGTTTGACACCATTGATCACAACATCCTCCTCCATCGCCTCCAACACTACACAGGACTCTCCGGCACTGCCCTTCACTGGTTCCACTCCTACCTCACGGGAAGGACCGAGTCTGTAGCCCTGGGGGACGCTAAATCTCAACCCCACACAGTCACCTGTGGGGTCCCTCAGGGCTCAGTGCTCGGTCCAACCCTCTTCACCATTTATCTGCTCCCTCTTGGACGTGTCATCAGCAGGCATGGAATCCAGTTCCATTGCTATGCTGATGACACCCAACTTTACATCAAGGTCACTCCCTCTTGCACCCCCTCTGCCACTGCCACCCGCCTTACCTCCTGCCTGGAGGAGACAAAGGCATGGATGAGTCAAAACTTCCTGCAGCTAAACAGCTCCAAAACCGAAGCTATTTTGATCGGTACCCCACACCAGCTCCATACCTCTCCCATCTCCTCTATTTCATTCTCTGGTCACAACATTCCCATCTCTCCCGCAGTCACTAACCTGGGGGAAAGTTTGACCCCAGCTTACCTTCAAAAATCATATAAACCACATTTGCAAAACTTCCTTTTTTCACCTCCGTAACATTGCCAAACTTCGCCCATCCCTCTCCTTTTCTGCTGCAGAAAAGCTCGTCCATGCCTTTGTCTCCTCCAGGCTGGACTACTGCAACGCACTCCTCATCGGGATTCCTGGCAGGAGCATCCAAAAGCTCCAGTACATTCAGAACAGCGCTGCCAGGATCTTGATGAGGGTGCGGAAATACGAACACATCACCCCTATCCTCCGCACACTTCACTGGCTCCCCATACATCTCCGTATAGAATACAAGGTCCTCCTTCACACCCATCACTGTCTGCACGGTGACGCCCCCACCTACCTCACAGAACTCCGCACTCCGCACACCAGCACCAGAACCCGGTCAGGCCACATGCACCGTCTGCTCCCTCCCAGGACAAGGCTCAAAACCATGGGTGATAGGGCCTTTGAGTCTGCAGCTCCTCGTCTGTGGAATGCCCTCCCAGACCACCTTAGGGCCCCACAGACTGAAATAGCTTTTAAAAAAGAACTAAAGACATTTCTATTTAAAAAAAAGCCTACTCTTAGCCCTTCCATAGGTTTTATTTATATTTTTATCATTCTTTTTCTTCTTTTATGTATGCCTGTTTTTATGTAGCACTTTGAGATTTGTCCAGCAAATGTAAAGTGCACTATAAATAAAATGTATTATTATTATTATTATTAATGTTGTCATAAGGGATTCTAGAATGTAATGTTGTCATGAGGGATTCTAAAATGTAATGTTGTCATAAGGGATTCTAGAATGTAGTGTTGTCATATAGGATTCTACAATGTAATATCATAAAGGTCTCTAGAATGTAATGTTGTCATATTGAACTCTAGAATGTAATGTTGTCATGAGGGATTCTAGAATGTAATGTCATAAGGGATTCTAGAATGTAATGTTGTCATAAGGGATTCTAGAATGTAATGTTGTCATATGGGACTGTAGAATGTAATGCTGTCATATGGGACTCTAGAATGTAATGTTGTCATGAGGGATTCTAGAATGTAATGTTGTCATAAGGGATTCTAGAATGTAATTTTGTCATGAGGGATTCTAGAATGTAATGTTGTCATAAGGGATTCTAGAATGTAATGTTGTCATAAGGGATTCTAGAATGTAATGTTGTCATATGGAACTCTAGAATGTAATGTTGTCATATGGGAGTCTAGAATGTAATGTCATAAGGGATTCTAGAATGTAATGTTGTCATATAGGGATCAAGAATGTAATGTTGTCATAAGAGATTCTAGAATGTAATGTTGTCATGAGGGATTCTAGAATGTAATGTTGTCATGAGGGATTCTAGAATTTAATGTTGTCATAAGGGATTCTAGAATGTAATTTTGTCATGAGGGATTCTAGAATGTAATGTTGTCATAAGGGATTCTAGAATGTAATGTTGTCATAAGGGATTCTAGAATGTAATGTTGTCATATGGAACTCTAGAATGTAATGTTGTCATATGGGAGTCTAGAATGTAATGTCATAAGGGATTCTAGAATGTAATGTTGTCATATAGGGATCAAGAATGTAATGTTGTCATAAGAGATTCTAGAATGTAATGTTGTCATGAGGGATTCTAGAATGTAATGTTGTCATAAGGGATTATAGAATGTAATGTTGTCATGAGGGATTCTAGAATGTAATGTTGTCATGAGGGATTCTAGAATGTAATGTTGTCATAAGAGATCCATGATACTCGGCGCCCTCCGAGGCAGACGTGTTTGCTCGCTCCGCTCACGAATGCCGGCTTTTCTTCTATTTTTCTTCTATTAGGGCGTTCTTAGTTTTGTTCTTATGCAGTGCACAATGTGCATTTTTACATACAGCCGACAGGAATTACTGGACATTGCTCATTCACACCACCAGTTTAATTTTGATGGATTCATACCACCGGAGCTGCAACTCATTGTTCGCTCCCGCAGCCACCGCCTTCACCCCCACGAAGGTATTACCTACCGAGGGAATTCACTGCTGTGTTTTTGGCTGCTGTTTACATCCCTCCGCGTGCCAATTCCACAGTTGCACTCGGCAAGCTCCATGACGTCATCAGCGCGGTGGAGACGGCTCATCCTGACGCTGTTTTCATTGTCGCTGGAGACTTCAACCAGTGCAATTTACGGACTGTACTGCCCAAATATTTCCAGCATGTGGACATTCCCACCTGCGAGAAAAACACCCTGGACCATGTTTACAGCAACATACGGGCTGCGTACAGGGCTGCACCCCGCCCCCACTTCGGACAATCAGACCACATCTCTTTGTTCCTGTACCCGGCCTACAGACAAAGACTTAAACAAACGAACCCTGTCACCAAACAGGTTAAACACTGGACCCCGGAGGCTGAAAGCACCCTGCAGGACTGCTTTGCAAGGACTGATTGGGATGTGTTTGAGGCTGCACCCACGCTGGAGGACTCCTCTGTCAGCGTACAGGACTATGCTGAGTATGTTACTGGGTACATCAGCACTTGTGTTAACAACATTGTACCCACCATACAAGTCAGAAAGTTCCCCAATGAGAAGCCCTGGATAAACAGTCAGGTACGTCAGATGCTGCGTGCCCGCTCTCGTGCATTTACATCTGGCAATGAGACGGAATACAAAGCAGCAAAGTACGGACTGAGAAAAGCCATCACATCGGCCAAGAGGCAGTACAGAGAGAAGCTTGACAGCTTCTACTCAACTGCGGACCCTGGGCAGATGTGGCAGGGCCTGCAACACATCACAGACTACAGGACCAACACCAGCACCATCAGCTCCTCAGACAGCCTGCCGGATGACCTCAACACATTCTACACCCGCTTCGAGACCCCCAACCACAGCACAGAGAGGAAGCACACACACACCTGGACCACACAACCCCCTTCCTCCCCTCCACCAACCATCTCACCAGCCCAGGTGCACAAAGCTCTGAGAAGGATCAACCCCCGCAAGGCAGCAGGGCCAGACAACATCCCTGGACGAGCCCTCAGAGCATGTGCCAACGAGCTGACGGACGTTCTCACCTCCATTTTCAACCTCTCCTTCAGACAAAGCATTGTGCCCCCATGCTTCAAGACCACAACCATTGTCCCCCTTCCCAAGAAGAGCCCACCAACCTGCCTGAATGACTACAGGCCAGTGGCACTCACTCCAATCATCATGAAGTGCTTCGAGAGAGTGGTTCTGGCCCACATTCAGAGCAGCATCCCAGACACACTGGACCCCCTACAGTACGCCTACCGCTCCAACAGGTCCACCTCAGACGCCATAGCTGCTGCTCTCCATATTTCCCTCTCCCACCTGGAAAATAAAGACTCCTACATCAGGATGCTCTTTATTGACTACAGCTCCGCCTTCAACACGGTTATCCCCACAAACTCACACACAAACTTTTCTCACTTGGACTGCACCCCACACTCTGTGACTGGCTCCTGGACTTTTTGACTGGCAGGCCTCAGTCTGTCAGAATTGGGACCAGGACCTCAGCCAGCATCACCACAAACATTGGCACCCCACAGGGCTGCGTCCTCAGCCCCATCCTCTACACCCTGTTCACCCATGACTGCGTCGCCTCCCACAAGGACAACACCATCCTTAAGTTCGCGGATGACACTGCAGTGATTGGATGCATCACTGGTGGTGACGAAGCTGCTTACAGGAGGGAGGTGGCCAGCCTGGTGTCATGGTGTGACCACAACAACCTCACCCTCAACACGGACAAGACAAAGGAGCTGATAGTGGACATGAGGAGGGAAAGGAGCCCTCATCAACCACTATTCATCCGGGAGCTTGAAGTGGAGAGGGTGAGCAGCTTCAAGTACCTGGGGATCCACATCAGTGAGGACCTCACCTGGACATTCAACACCACGCAGCTGGTCAAGAAGGCTCAGCAGCGGCTGTACTTCCTGAGGAGGCTGAGGAAATTTGGCATGTCGCCTAAGATCCTCAGCAACTTCTACAGCTGCATTGTTGAGAGCATCCTGACCAGCTGCATCACCGTGTGGTACGGCAGCACCACAGCTTTGGACCGCAGACGCCTGCAGAGAGTGGTGAAGACTGCTGAGAAGATCACCAGGACTCCATTGCCCGCTCTGCAGAGCATCTACCAGCGCAGAGTCCACAGGAGAGCTGCCTCCATCATCAAGGACCCCACCCACCCCCAACACACACTGTTCACACTTCTACCCTCAGGCCGGAGGTACAGGAGTGTGAAATGCAGGACTACAAGACTGAAGAACTCTTTCTTTCCTTCCGCCATCAGACTCCTGAACAGCTGACAGGAATCATGGACTATCCCCACTGTTCACTTACAGCTAACTGTTTAAACTTTACATGTTCACTAGCACATTAATGCCGATTGCACATACCGCTTATGTTGCACTATACAGCTCATTTGCACTTTACTGTACAGTTATGTATATAATTCCCATCATACTCTGCTTCTAATTTGCACTGTACTTAGAAACTGCATTGTACTTAGAAATCATTTGTACTTAGAATTATTTAACAATTTTTTATACTTAGGATTTATTTTATTTTTTTATTTTTATTCTAACTTCTACATGGCATTCACTGTGGACAGCAAAGAAAGACTTTCATTGTACAGGGAAACCTGTTTCTATACTGTACATATGACAATAAACCTTTTGAATTGAATTGAATTGAATTGAATAAGGGATTCTAGAATGTAATGTTGTCATATGGGATTCTAAAATGTAATGTTGTCATATGGGATTCTAAAATGTAATGTTGTCATATGGGATTCTAGAATGTAATGTTGTCATATGGGATTCTAAAATGTAATGTTGTCATATGGGATTCTAGAATGTAATGTTGTCATATGGGATTCTAAAATGTAATGTTGTCATATGGGATTCTAGAATGTAATGTTGTCATATGGGATTCTAGAATGTAATGTTGTCATGAGGGATTCTAGAATGTAATGTTGTCATGAGGGATTCTAGAATGTACTGTTGTCATGAGGGATTCTAGAATGTAATGTTGTCATGAGGGATTCTAGAATGTAATGTTGTCATATGGGATTCTAGAATGTAATGTTGTCATGAGGGATTCTAGAATGTAATTTTGTCATGAGGGATTCTAGAATGTAATGTTGTCATATGGGATTCTAGAATGTAATGTTGTCATGAGGGATTCTAGAATGTAATGTTGTCATGAGGGATTCTAGAATGTACTGTTGTCATGAGGGATTCTAGAATGTAATGTTGTCATATGGGATTCTAGAATGTAATGTTGTCATGAGGGATTCTAGAATGTAATGTTGTCATAAGGGATTCTAGAATGTAATGTTGTCATATGGGACTCTAGAATGTAATGTTGTCATATGGGAATCTAGAATGCAATGTTGTCATATGGGATTCTAGAATGTAATAATGTCATAAAGGATTCTAGAATGCCTTGATGCCATAATACATATGTCTTTGGACAGTTGGGTGAAGAACCCACAGAATCCTTGTACCACACAGGATCCCTGCCTTAACCATTCAACTTTTTGTTATATAAACTGGACAAATGGAGGAGAAACAGATAAGCCTCTCAACCCATAAACCTATCTCTGACACAGAGACCCAGAGTGTGCTACCAAACAGGACTGAATTATCTGTCAGAGTGTTGGTGAGTAGAGCAGGTCTTTGTAGTCAGGTTGATGAGCTCTATTGGCTGCAGGTCTGTCTATCTGCCTCACTGAGGAAAACCAGCCACAGCTGAAAAAGAAAAGGGGAGGAGAAAACACAACAAAACAGAACCAACTGTTGATGCTAGTTGTCAACAACTATGCTATTTTGGGGGCCCCTAGGTCTCCAAATTAGGGGACATTAGGGGGCAATGAAGTGTCTTAAAAACATCAATAAACCATAAACTAAAAAGGTAGTTTGCAGACTATTCTTTACAATTCATTGTAATGGAAAGATCATCTTCTTATATTCAAGAGAATAATGTTTTCCGTACGTTTTTTGTTTTCACTCTTAATTAGCCACTTTGAATTAGCATCCAGGAAAGGCTTTGACAACCGTGTGACAAAACGAGAACTTTAAAGGTTGTTTTTGTGGCCCGTTTTGGTTTTTAAAATTTTAAAGAAACCCTTCCAAGTCCAAACACAATGATAAACTCCAAACTAACTGCACAGTTCTGTCGATGCCAGAGCCCGTCTCAACAAGTGTTTCCAACGTAATTTTGGTGGTTTGAGGGATACAGGCCAAATGCATCGCAGCTGGACACTTAAAGGCAGAGCTGAAACCAAGAGAACAGTAAGGATTACATCTAATACACTGTGTGTGTAGTTCAATGAGATATTTTATGTGTGCATCCTTAAATATGAGGCACGAGGAATTAAAACATGACACAAAGCACACTGAGGACTACTACTAAACTAACTACTTAAACCTTTGATGCACAAGGGCCTGGTCCCTACATTGATGTGCAACATGAGGCAGAAATAATCCCTAATTAAATGTATGCATTTATATATACACAGTTAATAATATAATAATTAATAATTAATAACATTGACTGAAATTTATCTATCTATCTATCTATCTATCTATCTATCTATCTATCTATCTATCTATATATATATATATATATATATATATATATATATATATATATATATATAAATGATATAGTTTGAAAAGTTTGAGTGTCATATGAAGTGACTGTGTTCGTAGTATTTTGGATGTTTGTATAAATAAAAACAATGAAAGTATTATACATGTGTCCATCTGAGTGTTCTTACTACAAGTGTTTTCATCAACAAAAAATGATATGAAATGTGAAAATTGACATCTATATGGACAAAATGGACATTCAGTGGATGGATTTACATAGATATAGATACATAGTAGATTTAGAATTAGAATTACATATAATCTTTTATCCATTAAGAAAAGCATGGTCCAACCTGAGAGTCAAACCCTTTTTGTTGAGATACAAGTGTTAAACACTGCTCCTGTCATGATAAATGGATGATAGATTTAATTACAATATTAAACTCCACTTGGTCCTAACACCTAATTTAAGGTTTTTAGTGATTGAAAAAAAAAAAAAAAACGCCCCTGTTTCAATGTATTTGTACACATTATTAGATGGAATAATAAATAAATTATTATCAACTCAGAAAATCATTGGGTCACCCTGGACCTCAAAGTTGAGAGGCAGCAGATTTTACCACTGCACCACCCAGAGGGTGGGAAATGACAAGTGATTTTTATTTTTTTTTAACTTGTTGAATTGTTTTGTTTTGAATTAGCTCTGTGCAATCACAATCGTTTCAGCTAAATCCCTCCTCCCCAGGAATGTATATCTCACTCTTGTTCCAGTCAAACTCACAGTTAACAAAATCCTTTGACTTTCTGAATACAGTAATATAGTTTTTATCACCAGGACCTCAATTTAAAAGGTCCAGAGGTCAACAGTCATATAGTGGGGAATTGGACACATAGTGGGTTCGTGGGATCTGGCCAAACAGACTTTAATTGGGAATTGGACACGAAAGAGGACCCCTGTGTAAGAGAATTGGGTTACTGCCTTAGAGCTTCGAAGTATTGGACCACATACAAGGACTGAAGAGAGTCTGGATGTCTTAAACAGGAGAAGTTTATTACCATCAAATACAGGCCCGGAGACAGTTGAACAGTCAACACAGAGTAGTATTGAACATTCAAGTCTGGCTATGCTTTCATTGGTCAGAGTTTATAAAACCTCAGAGAAGGTCAATATGCAAACAGTACAATAACAAAAGAGTTGTTATTCAGTTGTTATTCAGCTGATGAGGCTCGAGGTTGGAGACATGTTATCTGCAGGTGTCTGAGTCTATCTGTTGACAGAGCCCAAGGCTCAGGGCATCACAACCTTACAATAGATCCAAAATAATCTAACAGTTCCTTCCTCTTTAAACCCTTTACAAGTGGTTTTAACCTTACACAAACGCCTAAAGAGAATTTTACCATGAAAGCACACTCAGACTATAAATGCATACTCAAATTATTACATTTAATCAACACAAATTTTCAATAAATCAATGTTCAATCATTTCCATGGCATTATAGCACTTAGCAATTACCAGTAAACAGTATTGCAGTAATATGGGCTGTATTAATGGATTTAAATGACCCCAACCCCAGGGACCCCTAAAGTGCTGAGACATGCGTCTCATTAGTCACCAATCAAAAGAAATTTTGTTTCTAGCAAAAGCACATGCCTCTACACTTCAGAAGTATGGTGTGATGGGCACTGATCACCAAACATCTACCCCCGGTCATTGGTGCAGGGGATAGTAAAAGATGACCAGCAGCCAATTAGGTCTCCTGCAATAATAAAATTATTTCCACAATCATTCCAATACAGATGGTATACATTGGAAGGCTTACAACATCTTTAGAAACAATGACATTGAACTGATCACAAAATCTTGATGCAATCGAATTATTAATTAAAGAACAGTCCATTTCTTCACACTGAGCAGTGCGACTGCATCAGTGCAACGGGACAAGGATCCAGGGGCAATGTGGGGCAAAGAGTCCATGTGGCAAAACGTTTCCAGTGTAGAAGTATTCCATAGGGCTCTAAAGGCCATGGGTACACACCCATGCCTTAACCTCGTCGTAACATAGGATTATTATGCCCGATACGACGAGGTCCCTAACTCATCTCCAAGTGATTCCATTTTGTTCAGGCTCCTCAGGTGAAACATTCTTCTTCAAGCTCAATATGAATAAGTTGAAATTGATTTTAAACACTTCTTTTTTAACCTTAGCTTCTGCAGACATTACTAAGCAACAAATACTCCTTTTAAACCCATTATTGTGCATTCCACAATCACAAATGCATCAGTGTTACATGAATTACAGAGAGGACTAATGCATACATAAGCTTCACACAGTAATCACAATGCATTCACTTTTCTCCTTTTATCTGAAATAAAAGCATTTTATGTGTATTCACCTCTACATAAATAAATATAAGAGAAATTATTTCTGTGATATTAAGAAACATAATTGTCAGAACAGATGTTGCTTTACTCTGTTGTTTTCTCCTTTGTGTTATTTCATAAGCTACTTTTATTATTTGTATTATTTTTAGACCCGAAAGTTTTGCTTATTATCTATTCCTAAGTTAATTTATTTTATTTTATTTGTAATGAACACTGTTTCCCCAGATTTTACGACACATGTTCTATCGGTAAAATACATAACACTTACTCCACACATCTAATGCAGTTTCCACAGAAACCTAAGAGCAGCATTAGTTCAAATTACTCTACATGTTCCTCCTTGAGTAGTAAGTGGAAGGTCTAGTATTTCACTTGTAATTCTGTATCATAGGTTACTTTATCTGCAGCAGTAAGTTTACACATTAATGGGGTGTGTGAGACCGCTATCTTTAAATCCTTTATCTTAGAATAAAATCTAAAAAGCATGTACCGTAAGGCTGGTCGTATGGGACTCAGCTGTAAGCCTCCACACCCCTGCAGACTGTCAGGGAGCAGGACCCACACCCTTCCAAGTTCTATGGCTCCTGCCCCCTGGAAACAGAGATACATTCAACTTAATTGTTTAAGTAACCAGGAAGCTCTTATTTTTACATGTGTAGGATTGTTTGACAATAGTTGATATACTTTACTTTTACGTAATAGTTCTTGTAGATTTATTTCTAACCACTTCTGAACACTTCTTTTCTTATCTTCTGGTTTCACAAACATTTAGTAATATTTAGTTTAAACTAAATCTCGTGTTGTTTACTCTGAGTTTCTTCATTCTTTGTGTTTAATTTAACATTCGAATACTGCAAATATTTATTTATTTATTTATTTTAATTAGAAAGAGTCATAATAATCATTGTCTCGACTAAGAACCTCCCAGGATTCTCTTCTCTTGCTCCCACCTCTTTTTTATTCATGTGAGGATCATGTGCACCTGAGCCACACAGGAAGAAACAATATGGGGCTTCTCTTTATTTTTTGGAGTCACAATAGTGACTTTTTGTCTTTGACTCTCGTGATTCCTTCCTCTGCATTTATTTGTATTGTATACATGTTGGATGATTATTACCAGTAAATTAACATGTGAATGATTTAAGAGCCCTACTCTCAACATCAGACACTCCTCCTCAGGTGATACAACCACAGTGAAGTACTTTAGCTCCAGACTTCACCACAGACACCACACCTGACATTACTGGACAGTCTCCTGTCAGACCTGAAACACACCAACTACAACACAGCATTAACACAAAGAACACACACAGAGCTCAACTGAAGCAGCACAGTCACTGGAACAAACTTCCCTTTGTTCTTTAGACTTGTATCAACAAGCTCAATAGGTTCAACAAACACAAAACAGGAAACACACACCAATCAAACAGCACAGGTGACTTTAAAATGATTTTCTCTGCATTCTCTTCATTTTTTTTTTTTCTCATCTAACTGCATTGCTAGGACAGATATATCTGTGCATGGGTTTTCGCTCCATATGTCAAAACATTTTGTGACATATAGCCTGTCAGGAACTAACTTATTCTGTGTGAATTCAGTTAGGCTGGCATTGAATATAATATTTATCAACAATTGTAGCATCTACCTTTAAGCTTCTTCAAAGCTGTTTGGGAAGAACTCAATCTGAGACCTGGCCCCACATTCAATATGTTATGTTCATCTGTTTCGACTCATGTAAGACAAGTCTTTTTTGTTGTTTTGTTTTGTCTGGAATATTATTGCAAGTTGCACATGTGTATTAACTTAAATTTTTTCCATCAGTCAAAGCGGCAGCTGGGACGTAAATCATATGAGAAGGTGGCAGCATTTATGCACCATGATCCCATCACAGCCAAGAGATTTTACCAAGGTTATTAATACATGCCAAGTTAATCACAACCCTGTTTGGTTGAGCATTATCTACCACTTTGTGATTTTAACCTGTCTTTGCTCAGAGGATGAACCTGACTCAGCAGAGCATTGACAATCATTGGCAGTGAACAGCTATGCAGCCAAGAAAAGGAAGAAAATGATGGCACATAGAGACAGAGATATGGTGGACTCATCAAGACCCGAGCACCAGGTGAAGAGATGGGTTCACATCTGTGTGAGAGAAAGTCTGTGCCCTCAAGCAACCAAAGACTGGTGAGATATGCCCTCAGCATATGCCCAAAGCCTGGCAAAAAAAACACACCTTCACCCTCGCAGGAAAAAGACTGGTGCAGTTTATCTACATGACTTTAATTCTGCATAATAATAGGTTGAAAATGTTATTAAAATTTCAATAAATAGCAGGTTTGTATATAATTTTGTGGGTTTTCTTGAATTTACAGATGACAGCCTCTGTCTTATTGAATTATCCCACTTTGGAGCCATCAGCTGTAAGTAACTTACAACACAAGATGCTTAGTAGAGGAAGTACAGCCAAACCTATATTTCAGTAGATTTCCACAGTGAAGTGACTTCTATCTAGAAACTGGGTGTTTACGATTGTTTGTTTCTGAAAACATGGGTTAGGGTTGGTCTTATAATTCTCTAGCAAGGAACACACCACAACAGAGTAGGTTACAAATATTTATTAACAATGATGAAGGAATGAAGGCTGATAGATGAATGAAGGCTCCATCTCTGTAGTTCACCCAGCAGACTCAGGACCCCCCTGTCCTCCAGTGTAATAGAGGTAGCCCTGATAGAGGGAGAGAGGGGTGGGTCGAGAGAATATAACCAGCAGAGATGAATGAACTTCCTGGTTAAATAGGCTGCTGGGAAAAGGGGAGGAGCTGCTGGAGATGTGGTTGAGGTGTGGCCCTGATCCTTAACCTCTGTTAACTTCCTTATCTCTATTTAAATGTTATTAAATTAATTATTTTTTAGGGAAAGAAGCTTGAAGAAACCTGACCAAAACCTGGTGAAGAGCAAAAAAGGTGCCTGTACTAGTTCCTCCTGGGGTAAGTGCACTTCCTTTAAACCTTTCTGAAGATAAGGACTTACATTTTATCCTGAAGTTCCTAAACACATTTTCACCTTCCATGCTTTTCACAAATTAGTAAACACAAAACTCAGTTGTTCGACCTTCATGAACCTAAACCCTTGCTTTCTTGTTTCAGCAGTTTTAGACAAACTGTAATATCTTTTCTTTGACCACTTACTCATGTTGTTTTACCTTCAGCTTTCGTAAGCCCAAACACTGCTAAAGTGTTGGCAACCTGTCCACAAGAAGTTTATGGAAAGAAGACATGTGTCAAACATTTGATTTCTCATAAAACAATCGTGTTTGAAGAAAAACTGGTGGTGCAGAAGAAGTCAGAGGAGGAGGACAGAAACAGCAGGAGACGCCTGAGGAGGAAGAGAAGGAGGGAAAGAAAAAAATGAACTGGAAGGAGGAAAAAGAGAAACATAAGGAGGAACATAAGTCAAAAAAAAAAAAAAAGGAACTTTGTCTGAAGTTAAGTTTTTTGTGTTCAATCTAAAAAAAGTTGTATATTAAAGACACATTACAGTCAGCCATTTTGTTGTTTCTCACATTTGATGAACACTTGCTGAAAAATGTGCGTGTATGGGCCAGACCGCCTTGTGGATGCTGATCCATCAGATCTCAGAAGATAAGCAGGGAAGGGCCTAGTCAGGACCTGGATGAGAGACCGTGACAATTGTTTTATGATCGCTCATTCTTGGAGAGGAAGATGCAACATGTAGATCCTACAAAAGATGAGTTATAAAGGAACAAAAGAATTCTAAATTCTCATCTATGGTGTGTGTTCATAGATGAGAATTTAGAAGTAGTTCAAGAGCTCATACTTCAACAAGCGTAGAAGGGAGGAGGTTGAAGGGTCACGGAGTAAAAAGCACACTAATAACTATTATACAAAAATGAATACATTTAAATTAGATGTATTTGATCTTTGATCTTTTTTGCTGATGGGAGAAGCCAGTATGGTCGGTTATTTCTCTGTTGGCAGAGAGTCTCTTACCCTCTTTGGTTTCCTGCGACTGTTTGAGTTGATGACTGGGTGTCTCCAAAAAACATTGGTGGGAGAAGCCCGTATGGTCGGTGATCTCACGATTTGCAAAGTGAGTGGTAATTCTCATCATACTCCTCAAAACACTCAAAGCAGCTTCTGAAAAACTCTTCACCCTTCACAGGAACAATGTTGACATGTGGCTCTTTATATATTTCTTTACACAAGTTTAGGTTACATTGGAGCATTTTTGCCTTTCCTGCAAGACACACATTTTAAAAACTAAACAAATTAACTATGTTCAAAATGATTCATTATATATATATATATATATATATATATATATATATATATATATATATATATATATATATATATAAACTTACAGTTTATCGATGTTGAAAACGGGACATTACAGACTTTCAAACGAGCCCGTTCACATGTAATGCTGGGTAATGACGCACTGAAAGTCAGTGTCCAATAGAAGAATCGTGCGCCCTGTGCTCGTGTTACCCGTGAGTGCAGGGCTCTACAAAGACTCAGTAGCAGAGATAGTTCAGTTCTTGCTGTGTGATTGAAAACATGGCTCTGAATCTAATAACTGATTCGTAAATGACCATTTACGCATCTGCATAGAGCGTAACTGTGCCTACAACTCTCATATATGGATATTTTTTATTGAAAACGTTTTATTTGACTTTGTAAACGATACAACAATGAGCCGGAAATTGCGTCAAAGACGTTCGGAGTGAATAGGAACATCTGCGTCTCTCGGTGCGTCTCTCGGTGCGCACAGTAAACAGAGGACAGACGTCTGTGGATAGAGCGCACGCATTAGGATTGACATGGATTAAGTTTGACTTTTGAAATACAAGTGCTAAAATGGCAAAACAGTCATTTACAGTTTTTTTTTTTGCACCCATCCCCTGTTCTCCAGAAGGGTCTTCAGTGTCACACTGTTAGGTACTGGTGCACTTGTGTTTTGATTGTCACTATTGTAATTATTATTATTATTATTATTCGTGTTTTGATTACGCATTATGGCTGATATTTTGTACTTTTTCCTTTTTTTTCAGGAGCCACTGTCTGTGTTTTTTCGGGGTTCGTTGGAGCCTATAAATAGGTCACGCGCGCCGCGCCCGCTCTCTCTCCAGCTCGCCTTGCTCCGCCTCTCCGGCTCGCACACGTCAGCTCGCACCCGTGGGCTCCGTTTGCTGGCTCCTTGCCATGCTGTTGCGGGACTAGTTAGTCCCGTGTAGCTTTTTGTTAGCTTTAGTTTCTGTTTGACCTGCTGGTACCGGCTGTCCTGTTTTCGCTTTTTCTCTTCGTTAGGGGTTAGTTTCGGGTTGATTTGCGTTAGGGTAGGGGTAGCAGCGCGGTGGCAGGACTACGGTCCCATAGGGATTGGCCTGCCCACCACGCTGTCCTTATGTTTTGTTGGGCCGGACCACCTGTGTCCACCTTTCTGTTTAGTACTTTGGGCACGGGTTTTTTTCCTGTAAAGGGTTGTTTGTATCTGAATGGAAGAAACTGAAGAAAATACCAGAACAAAACAATAACTTAAATAAACCAATGTTTTGACTCATACCCTTTTGTCTCCGTGTCCTCTCTGTAAATATGTTGCACTCTTGGGTTGTAACACACACCTCAGCCCATCAGCAGAAGCTTCAACTTCTCTATTGACTTCCCCACTACCTGTAAATCCAGGAGACAGACCTCAAGAAGGAAAAGCAGAACAAGGAGCAGATTCAGGCAGATCTCCACTACCACAATAGGACATTTTTGTACATATTGTAAATAATATTCATTTGTATTACAGCCAGGGGCTTTATTTTTGTCCTCTCATCCCAAAGACCCCACAACACTTCTGTAATGTTTTTAAAGTTGTTTATTACAGTTTGCTGTGTTTTTTCAATAGGTAATTGTTGTTTTTCTCCTTTCTATTTCTAATCATGTAGCTTGCACTACATTCATATGACATTATTACAGCATAACTATTTGGAAAGCCCAGGTTGTCCTGAAAAAAAAAGATGCATAATATTTGCTGTGCATGACAAGATGATGTTTTAATAAGCACTAATACACTAAAGAAATGCCCTGGGACAGACATCTGCAGGCGACAATGTTCAGCCTGTGGACAAAAATATTAACAGGAACAAACAGATGAGAGCACGTTACCCCACAGTACATTACACGTTAGCCTCTCTTCAGACAAATCGAGGAATAATATCACTGCATGATTTCTTCGGAGAGATCAGACTCTGAGGTTGTCTTGTGGCTAACTCCCAGGTTAACTTGTGACACTTTCAACAATGGTTTTCGTGTTTGCTTCATGTTGAGGTAACAGTAAAACGGAGCTTTCAAAGTAGAATTGTTTGCGTGTCATTGCTCCTTTGGCTTATTAAGGGTTCACTGAGTAAATGTTATGAACTTTGTTTAGAACAAGGATCATACTTTGAGACCGCATTTTCAATGAGGGTTAAACAGTGTGTTATCGTTTTGCTCTGTGGGCTACAGTTTGTTGCTTAGAAAGTCCAATGTATTTCCACATCTATCTGTTATGACTGCTTTCAGACACATGCAAGGATCTACCCAAGTCTTTTAAAGTGAGTCACTTGCTGCTAAAGCAGGTCTTCTTCCTGCTTTTGAAATATATACTGTCCTAGTCTGTCCTGATGTTTGGATGCAACCATCTTTACATTAAATAATCTGCTGCAGACTGCACGCCAATCTTGGATTCCTTTTCTTAATATAAGTCTGTCCTTACTGTTTAACCAAATAAATAAATGTAGCACTTTAAGTTTTTTGTGGTCCTTTCTCTCTAATTAACTGAATAGTTTTCATGACAATGCTTAAGTAACTTAGCTAATATGCTTCATATTGACATTCTCATGGCATTGAAATGACACTTGAGGAAAAAACGTTGTGTTTCCAGTCACACTTTAACACACTGGAAAAATGTCATTTATTGTGACCATCATAGAGAGTTTCTCTTAATATGGCATCTACTTCATTCTTACTGTAGCAATTCACTGCATTTACAGTTTTTTCTTTTATTTGGCTACAATGCCAAAGGTTACTGCCTGGGAAACTGAAAAGTCAAGGGGGAAACATAACAATAGCAAACATTCAAATGTCCAAATCATGGGTTTTAAAACCTGTAAAGAAGAAACGTTTCATTATTTCAGAGGGAGACAGTAGCAATATTTATACAGATTTATTCATTAAGGGCATTTTTATATCACTTTGTGTTGTAAGGGGTTAAATAGAGTGCGTCAAGAAATTAAAAAGTAACCGTAAACTATTTTATTCTCATTATAGCCTACCATATGCCTATTGTATTGTGATAATTCAAGATAACTCAGTTATGTAAGTTTTAAAAGTAGGCTAACTCCACCATTCAGTAAAAGTTGCACAAACATGAGCAACATATCCACACCATTTTAATTCCTTCTGTGGCATTTTCTTGATTTTAAAGTTGTTTCTCATGTTACGCTGGTTAAACAGAGATCGGCTGGATCAACTGGTGACAGCACACTCGTGTTCACATCGTGATACAATCCACACACTGCTCTCTCAAAGAAGCCGTCTACGTGCATTCTTTCTTATCGGTACCAAAAGGGACATCACTATAGAATGATACGCCGTAAAATAATCACATCAATGTAATTTAAGACGAAATAATATGTTAATTTCCTGGTTTGGGAAAGTGGGACCTAAAAAGGCACGCTCACAAAAACATCTGCATGTCGCCAGTTAACCGGATTCACCAGTTGATCCGTCACACCTTCACTTCGATGTTAAAGCTAATGTTTACAATAACGCGAAACAGGAAGTAGCTCATCAAAAAATAAAATTACACATGAGATACACATACTGAGACAGGAAGTAGGCCGATTCCAACCAAAAACAAAGTAACAAAAAAATTCAAATACAGTGTCTTTATACACGACAAAATATGACAAGGGTTACTTACAACTAATATTAAACCAACTTTATCTGAGAAAAACACTTGCAGAAGGATTCAAACGACAAACAATTAATACTTATTAAGTACCTCTCCTGAACCCATGTTACGTGAGTCTTGGAGGTGCTTATCAAGGCGGGATTGTCTTCCCACATATTTTACAATTAAAGTTTTCTGTGGTTCTGTTGTTGAAAATGGAACAACAAGTAATGAAAATCTATGCAAATCATCATGGAATATTAACGTGCATACGCCCATGCATACTAACGCATGCATGTGGCATAAACATAAAAGAAAAATCTTAATCTCACCGTTCTCACCATTCCAGTATTTCATAAGGAGCTGAACCATAAGGAGCAGTAAGTGACACAGAGGAGCAGCGTGGGGGGTAAAATGAATAAAGAAATGAACGAATACATGACTGAATGAATGTATAAAGACAGACAGACAGACATGCATAAACAAAAGTGTGCCAGGCTGTCCAGACTAAGTTCAGCAGTTGAGGTGTTCTTAAGTTCGGAAGGTTCCAAAACATGTCTCTCGTGTCTCTTCACGTCCAGACTAGAGTCAAGCTCACAGGTCTTCTTTCCCCGCTGATTCTGCCAGGCCCGTTCCCTTGGCTGTGGTTTCTCTAGATAGTAGGTAGGGACAGTGGGAATCTCGTTCATCCGTTCATGTGCGTCACTAATTAGATGACGAGGCATTTGGCTATTTTAAGGGAGTCATAGATACGTCCACCGTTTTGCCGTGCTACATTTGAATTTCTTCACTTTGACATTCTTGCGCTGGGCAGGCATCACACCGCTGAAAGTAACCCATTGGGCGACAGCCATAATGCAATGGCCAACCCAGTGAGCCACCCAGGGCGACCGGGACAAGGGATGACGCCGAGGCCACGAACTCCGGAGACCCACGTAGCACCTCGGTGGGGGCTTTCACATAGAACATGATCCGGCACCCCGACTCTTTTCGAGGGGTTTAAGGACTCTCGTCGTCCGAGGTGGGACCAGACCTCATCGTCACCCATAGAATTGGTTGCGCATCTATTGAAAGGGAACGGCCCTGTCCTCCTACTGTTTCACAGACCTGTTTCGGGTTCCCCGAAGGCACATTGGAGGAAACACAAGTTGCCGCATTTGGTAGTCCCTCCTGGCAGGGCCCTAACTATTTACAAGGGCCCTACCTAAGCGAACTATTTACAATAACGGACCGCATTCAACCTTCGAGGACCAGCCTCTTGAACAATTTGCACATCCTGATTGTACCCAACAGGGCCATTTTGGAGAACTTATAGCTCATTTGTTTAACCCGATGTTTGGACAAGCCCATTTCAGATAACAGGGTGTTGTTCTCCGGATGCCACTTGCCCCTGGCGCCAAGTGGGAACCCCCATATACCAATGTCAGTGGCTGTCGGGTGGAGAGTTTTGACAGCCTCAGTAATTGGTTTGTATTTGGACTTTTTATATGCAGCCATTCCTCCTAGTGTCCGAGTGTCTTTCTCAAAGCAAATGACCACATCTATCACCAAGGCTTTGTTATTCTTGACCAGGAGGAGGTCCGGGACACCAATATTGCCGTCACTGTATGTCAATCTGGGCTCCATGTAAGGTTTCCAGCCTGCCTTTTTACCCATTAGGGCCAGCACTGAGCCAATGCGGTTATGGTTGGCCATCCGGTTCCGCTTAAGGATCGGGCAGAGGCTTACAATGTGTGGCAAGGTTTCTTTAGCCTGCCGACATAGGCGACATGTGGTGGGTGAGTCCTTCCCCTTAAGGACTGAGGCCAAGACTGGAAACGTGTTGGACCGCAGCTGGAGCGCCAGGATGTATTCGGCCTCGGTCAAACCAGTTCCCTTGGGATCGCTACACCAGCGGTTTGATATTTTGTCGCCCTTAAACGCACTTATTCCCAGGCCCTGGGAGCGGAGTCCAGTCCATCTCTCAAATTCCGCAGCCCTTAAGGCGGTTGAAGACACTCTCACGGGGTCAGGTGAAACAACTTTTTCACCTCTCTCCGAATGCACTTATCACTTTCCGCCAAGGCCGTGGGTCTTATCTGGCCATGGTCAGCAGTATAGACAATCCTCGGGACGAGGTAGGCTTTGAGGATCTCAAGGCCTTGTGTTGGTTTTAGTGGGGCCGCGGTGACTTTAGCCAGGAGACCTTCAAGCCGTTGGTGTACTGCTGGTTTCAAAACGCCCTTAACTGGGTTGATCTGGACTCCCAGATAACACACCGATTGATCAGGACCAACCATGGGGATGTTTTGGCCGTGAAGGGACCAATTGGGACAGTTGTTGATAGTGACTCTTCCACCGGAGGAACCAATGAGGAATCCGTGGCACTTTCCAACATTCACCCTGAAGCCCGTGAGGGATCCAAAGGTTTCCAGTATCCCCAGGTTCCTCCTCATCCCCTGCCAGGAGCCGCTCATTATCACTAAGTCATCTGCGTAAGCCATTGCGGTGATTGCTTTGTCATCCCTGAACTCAAAGCCCTGTCCCTCAGAGTCCAAGGTGTAGAGCAAGGGATCTAGGGCTAGGTTGAACAGAATGGGAGACAAGGGGTCCCCCTGCTTGACCCCTGTCTTGAGTTTGATGGGGATTGTCGTGCCCGAGCCAGCCTTAATCTCAGAAAAGCAGTTTTGATATGAGTTCTTGATGAAGAGCCGTATCATTGTATCAAGGCCCCGTCGCTCAAGGCTCTCATCAATTAGTTTGTGCGAGACTGTATCGAACGCCTTGGCGAGGTCGATGAAGACCACCGCAAGGTGTCGTTTTGCTCTCTTACAGTAGGTCAGGAGACCATTTAGTACAGTCAGGTTTTCTGCACAGCCAGGAGTAGCCACGAACCCTTTCTGCCGGGGGTGGGAATTGCAGGCCTCACTTAGCCGCTTGGCCATGATGCAGGACAAAGTTCTGAGAACCACTGAGCTCAGGGTGATCGGCCTCCAGTTCTTGATGTGTTTAAGCTCAGGTCCATCCACAGCTTTGGGGATGAGCGTGGTCCTGCTGAGTTTCAGGCTTCGTGGTAGGTAACGCCTGGCCAGCATATTGTTAAATAGATTGGACAGGAACACGCCCTTGGGGTCTGCACGAAGTAGGTGACCCCTCTTAATGCCATCTGGTCCGAGGCTACTGGTGCGTTTCATTCTTTTGAGGGTAATAATCACCTCCGCAGGTGATATGGGGCTGAAGAAAGGTGAGTTGTCGGCCGAGGGGAGCCTACCAAATTGGCCCAGTCCCACATAGCTGTCAGGGGCTCCCCAAATGCCCTTGTATGTTTCAGCCACAAAGCGGGGTGTGAACGGGCAGTGTGTCTTAGAGTGGACATCATCGAGGACCGCCGAGACCGCACGGTTCCTATCCTTCATCCAAAGGCTCTGGATTTCCCTGTAGGCAGCAGTTTTCTTTCTGGCCTCCTCGGGCTTACGGACCTTAGTCTGGGAGGTGGGGCTCCCGTAGGGGCCCACCTTGAACCTCCGCCGGATCTGTGAGGTGAAGGCCTTCAGGCTCAAGTTAATATACCGAGTGCTGAGTGGACGAGCTTTTCCGGAGAGTGTCTGCAGTGCTCTCCGGAAATGTTCCTTAGCCCCTGGGGGCAGAGCCGCTGGAGGGGCCTCGAGCCGAAGCCATTCCAGAAATCCGGATAGGGACGGATTCTCTGAACTGAGGCCGGAGGCGTACGGCTTGTTCAGTGGAAGGTTTGAGGCATACAGGGCCGGGTGTGCCCTTCGTGTATGTTGAGTCCGGCCTCTCGCTGTATTAAACCTTCTGGTGCAGTGACTACATTTGAAGCCACCAGTCTCTGTTTTGAACGCCTTTCGTTTGCAGCCAGACCGGTGGCCATAAGCCCGAGCCAACGTGGGTTGTGTCGATGCACATCTGGAGCACAGCAGAATGATCCTTCTGGCCCGGTGGACGTTCCTCATGTGTTGCCAGGCCCTTTTAATAGAGGAGAGAGCCGTAAGGCATAAGGGACAACATTGGTTTGCCCAGGGGGTTCTAATCCCTACCCACACCGTGGGTGGGAGCTCTCTGTTGCGGCATGGGCGTGACCAATGTTTAATAATCGACAAAAATAGTATGCCCCTTCTGGTCC
This sequence comes from Rhyacichthys aspro, assembly GCA_036850595.1. Lineage (NCBI taxonomy): Eukaryota > Metazoa > Chordata > Actinopteri > Gobiiformes > Rhyacichthyidae > Rhyacichthys > Rhyacichthys aspro. The sequence goes on along the minus strand of JAWCTZ010000031.1, from coordinate 7,568 downwards.
TGTTTTCGGGAAACAGGACCCTTTTAGCTGAGGCGCGGCCGGTGTTCTGCCTCGGGGTGCTGGGGATG
>JAWCTZ010000031.1:0-2500 GCA_036850595.1 Rhyacichthys aspro | reverse complement strand
AACGAAGGGAAGTTTGTTCTAGAGACTGTGCTGCTCCAGTTGAGCTCTGTGTGTGTTCTTTGTGTTAATGTTGTGTTGTAGTTGGGTGTGTTTCAGGTCTGACAGGAGACTGTCCAGTAATGTCAGGTGTGGTGTCTGTAGTGAAGTCTGGAGCTAAAGTACTTCACTGTGGTTGTATCACCTGAGGAGGTGTGTCTGATGTTGAGAGTAGGGCTCTTAAATCATTCACATGTTAATTTACTGGTAATAATCATCCAACATGTATACAATACAAATAAATGCAGAGGAAGGAATCACGAGAGTCAAAGACAAAAAGTCACTATTGTGACTCCAAAAATAAAGAGAAGCCCCATATTTTTTCTTCCTGTGTGGCTCAGGTTCACATGATCCTCACATGAATAAAAAAGAGGTGGGATCAAGAGAATCCTGGGAGGTTCTTAGTCGAGACAATGATTATTATGACTCTTAAAAATAAATAAATAAATATTTGCAGTATTAGAATGTTAAACTAAACACAAAGAATAAAGAAATTCAGAGTAAACAACACAATATTTAGTTTAAACTAAATATTACTAAATGTTTGTGAAACCAGAAGATAAGGAAAGTGCTAGGGAGAAGAGAAGAACAAAACCCAGTTGTTCCTGAGGACGGTTAAGAAGTGAAAAGGACTGACTGGAAAACTTTTCACTAATCAATACTAACACCTAACTCTTAACAATGACTCTCTGAGACCTCAGATTCAAAGAGCAACATGGAAACTTGAAAAAGGGAAACTTCAACAACTAACACTTATGGTTTGTAATACATGAGCTGTTCTAACCTAATTATTTTCTAGGCTGGTGGACAACTGTTTTAACAGACATTTTACCAACAGGGTCCCACTCTGGAACATTGTGCATTGGAGATCAATACCAGCAGCCACTTACACAGGCTTGAATTGAAACCTAAGATCTAATGAAGGCCCTCTACCGGCCAGAGAGTGTTGATGTTTACAGGGAAACACCAAAAAGATAAGGTTCCTGTTAAGGTCAGTCCAATCCAGAGTCCAGAGTCACCTGGGATGAACACCAGTATCCTTTTGGAAAGTTGATTAATCTGAATTGCTAAGTTGAAATGAATATTGCATTAAAGTCTTAAATGCAAGATTTGAGTGGACAGCAGAGTGGGAGCTAATTAAGAGGTTCAGTATTTAGTGGCTAATAAAGACATGTGATAGAAATGTGCACCTGGACATTAATTGTAACCTGTGAGTAAGTGTGGTAAGTTATCTTATATATTTCCACGCGCTGCTTACACATTTCACATCATGTACACAACATCATTTGTTGTTCCGAAACATCTTGACTGGTTTTGGGTTTTGCTATTATCAATATGTGCACACAGTTTTAATGCATTCGCTTGGGGAGGTGTCAGTGGTTCAGAAGTGGTTAGAAATAAATCTACAGGAACTATTAAGTAAAAGTAAAGTAAATCAACTATTGTCAAACAATACTACACATGTAAAAAAATACTTCTCCTGGTTACCTAAACAATATTAAGCTGAATGTATCTCTGTTTCCAGGGGCAGGAGCCATAGAACTTGGAGGGTGTGGGTTCCGCTCCCTGACAGTCTGCAGAGGGTGTGGAGGCTTACAGCTGAGTCCCATACGACCAGCCTTACGGTACATGCCTTTTAGATTATTTTATTCTAAGATAAAGGATTTAAAGATAGCGGTTCTCACACCCCCATTAATGTGTAAACTTACTGCTGCAGATAAAGTAACCTATGATACAGAATTACAAGTAAAATACTAGACCTTCCACTTATTACTCAAGGAAGAACATGTAGAGTAATTTGAACTGCTCTTATGTTTCTGTGGAAACTGCATTAGATGTGTGGAGTAAGTGTTATGTATTTTACCGGTATAATGTGTGTCTTAAAATCTAGGGAAACAGTGTTCATTACAAATAAAATAAAATAAATTAACAGGAATAGATAATAAGCAAAACTTTCGGGTCTAAAAATAATACAAATAATAAAAGTAGCCTGTGAAATAACACAAAGGAGAAAACAACAGAGTAAAGCAACATCTAAGTTCTGACAGTTATGTTTCTTAATATCAAAGAAATAATTTCTCTTATATTGTTTTATGTAGAGGTGAATACACATAAAATGCTTTTATTTAAGATAAAAGGAGAAAAGTGAATGCATTGTGATTACTGTGTGAAGCTTATGTATGCATTAGTCCTCTCTGTAATTCATGTAACACTGATGCATTTGTGATTGTGGAATGCACAATTATGGTTTAAAAGGAGTATTTGTTGCTTAGTAATGACTGCAGAAGCTAAGGTTAAAAGTGTTTAAAATCAATTTCAACTTATTCATATTGAGCTTGAAGAAGAATGTTTCAACTGAGGAGCCTGAACAAAATGAAATCACTTGGAGATGAGTTAGGGACCTCGTCGTATCGGGCATAATAATCCTATGTTACGACGAGGTTAAGGCATGGGTGTGTACTCA
>JAWCTZ010000030.1:149638-213995 GCA_036850595.1 Rhyacichthys aspro | reverse complement strand
GTCAGCCTGGTCTACGGTGGTGATTAAGCATGAGTGACCAACACCTCTACGACTCTGTGGGGCCGAGTGCGAGACCCGTCGCCGCCTTCCTGACTCCCCAAACATATGTCCGTTCCCACCTACAAGGCTCCTAGCAGCTTCCCTCTACACTCCGATGCTCGTCACCCCGTAAGCCTCGGTCCAGACTCCTGGTTCCCAGAGCCTCTCAGACGGGCGAGCCCAACACCCCCAGCACCCCGAGGCTGAACACTGGCCGCGCCTCAGCTAAAAGGGTCCTGTTTTCGGGAAACAGGACCAGAAGGGGCATACTCTTTTTGTCGATTATTAAACATTGGTCACGCCCATGCCGCAACAGAGAGCTTCCACCCACGGTGTGGGTAGGGATTAGAACCCCTGGGCAAACCAATGTTGTCCCTTATGCCTTACGGCTCTCTCCTCTATTAAAAGGGCCTGGCAACACATGAGGAACGTCCACCAGGCCAGAAGGATCATCCTGCTGTGCTCCAGATGTGCATCGACACAACCCACGTTGGCTCGGGCTTATGGCCACCAGTCTGGCTGCAAACGAAAGGCGTTCAAAACAGAGACTGGTGGCTTCAAATGTAGTCACTGCACCAGAAGGTTTAATACAGCGAGAGGCCGGACTCAACATACACAAAGGGCACACCCGGCCCTGTATGCCTCAAACCTTCCACTGAACAAGCCGTACGCCTCCGGCCTCAGTTCAGAGAATCCGTCCCTATCCGGATTTCTGGAATGGCTTCGGCTCGAGGCCCTCTCAGCGCTCTGCCCCCAGGGCTAAGGAACATTCCTGAGAGCACTGCAGACACTCTCCGGAAAAGCTCGTCCACTCAGCACTCGGTATATTAACTTGAGCCTGAAGGCCTTCACCTCACAGATCCGGCGGAGGTTCAAGGTGGGCCCCTACGGGAGCCCCACCTCCCAGACTAAGGTCCGTAAGCCCGAGGAGGCCAGAAAGAAAACTGCTGCCTACAGGGAAATCCAGAGCCTTTGGATGAAAGATAGGAACCGTGCGGTCTCGGCGGTCCTCGATGATGTCCACTCTAAGACACAGTGCCCGTTCACACCCCGGTTTGTGGCTGAAACATACAAGGGCATTTGGGGAGCCCCTGACAGCTATGTGGGACTGGGCCAATTTGGTAGGCTCCCCTCGGCCGACAACTCACCTTCTTCAGCACCATATCACCTGCGGAGGATTACTCTTCAGCACCAGTAGCCCCGGACCAGATGGCATTAAGAGGGGTCACCTACTTCGTGCAGACCCCAAGGGCGTGTTCCTGTCCAATCTATTTAACAATATGCTGGCCAGGCGTTACCTACCACGAAGCCTGAAACTCAGCAGGACCACGCTCATCCCTAAGGCTGTGGATGGACCTGAGCTTGAACACATCAAGAACTGGAGGCCGATCACCCTGAGCTCAGTGGTTCTCAGAACTTTGTCCAGCATCATGGCCAAGCGGCTAAGTGAGGCCTGCAAGCCGCACCCGCGGCAGAAAGGGTTTGTGGCTACTCCTGGCTGTGCAGAAAACCTGACTGTACTAAATGGTCTCCTGACCTACTGTAAGAGAGCAAAACGACACCTTGCGGTGGTCTTCATCGACCTCGCCAAGCGTTCATACAGTCTCGCACAAACTAATTGATGAGAGCCTTGAGCGACAGGGCCTTGATACAATGATACGGCTCTTCATCAAGAACTCATATCAAAACTGCTTTTCTGAGATTAAGGCTGGCTCAGGCACGACAATCCCCATCGAACTCAAGACAGGGGTCAAGCAGGGTGACCCCTTGTCTCTCATTCTGTTCAACCTAGCCCTAGATCCCTTGCTCTACACCTTGGACTCTAAGGGACAGGGCTTTGAGTTCGGGATGACAAAGCAATCACCGCAAGGCTACGCAGATGACTTAGTGATAATGAGCGGCTCCTGGCAGGGGATGAGGAGGAACCTGGGGATCCTGGAAACCTTTGGATCCCTCACGGGCTTCAGGGTGAATGTTGGGAAGTGCCACGGATTCCTCATTGGTTCCTCCGGTGGAAGAGTCACAATCAACAACTGTCCCAATTGGTCCCTTCACGGCCAAAACATCCCATGGTTGGTCCTGATCAATCGGTGTGTTATCTGGGAGTCCAGATCAACCCAGTTGGGGCGTTTTGAAACCAGCAGTACACCAACGGCTTGAAGGTCTCCTGGCTAAAGTCACCGCGGCCCCACTAAAACCAACACAACGCCTTGAGATCCTCAAAGCCTACCTCGTCCCGAGGATTGTCTATACTGCCGACCATGGCCAGATAAGACCCACGGCCTTGGCGGAAAGTGATAAGTGCATTCGGAGAGAGGTGAAAAAGTGGTTTCACCTGGCGCACTTCACCACGGATGGCCTGCTCTATTCAAAGTGTTCTGATGGGGGCATGGGTATTCAAAAGCTGGCCAGCCTCATCCCGGGCGTCCAGATCAGACGAATGATCAAAATGGTTGAAATGGAGGATGAGGCAACTAACGAGGTGGCCAGGCTCACATCCATCAAGCCCAAAATTCTCCGGTTGTGGAAGGGGTTAACCGGAGAAAATGTCCATCAGAACACTACGGAAATTGAAGACCTTGACCCCGTGAGAGTGTCTTCAACCGCCTTAAGGGCTGCGGAATTTGAGAGATGGGCTGGACTCCGCTCCCAGGGCCTGGGAATAAGTGCGTTTAAGGGCGACAAAATATCAAACCGCTGGTGTAGCGATCCCAAGGGAACTGGTTTGACCGAGGCCGAATACATCCTGGCGCTCCAGCTGCGGTCCAACACGTTTCCAGTCTTGGCCTCAGTACTTTAGGGGAAGGACTCACCCACCATATGTCGCCTATGTCGGCGGGCGAAAGAAACCTTGCCACACATTGTAAGCCTCTGCCCGATCCTTAAGCGGTACCGGATGGCCAACCACAACAGCATTGGCTCAATGCTGGCCCTAATGGGTAAAAAGGCAGGCTGGAAACCTTACGTGGAGCCCAGATTGACATACAGTGACGGCAATATTGGTGTCCCGGACCTCCTCCTAGTCAAGAATAACAAAGCCTTGGTGATAGATGTGGCCATTTGCTTTGAGAAAGACACTCGGACACTAGGAGGAATGGCTGCGTATAAAAAGTCCAAATACAAACCAATTACTGAGGCTGTCAAAAATCTCCACCCGACAGCAACTGACATTGGTATATGGGGGTTCCCACTTGGCGCCAGGGGCAAGTGGCATCCGGAGAACAACACCCTGTTATCTGAAATGGGCTTGTCCAAACATCGGGTTAAACAAATGAGCTATAAGTTCTCCAAAATGGCCCTGTTGGGTACAATCAGGATGTGCAAATTGTTCAAGAGGCTGGTCCTCGAAGGTTGAATGCGGTCCGTTATTGTAAATAGTTCGCTTAGGTAGGGCCCTTGTAAATAGTTAGGGCCCTGCCAGGAGGGACTACCAAATGCGGCAACTTGTGTTTCCCTCTAATGTGCCTTCAGGGCACCCGAAACAGGTCTGTGAAACAGTAGGGGGACAGGGCTGTTCCCTTTCAATAGATGCGCAACCAATTCTATGGGTGACGATGAGGTCTGGTCCCGCCTCGGACGACGAGAGTCCTTAAACCCCTCGAAAAGAGTCGGGGCGCTGGATCATGTTCTATGTGAAAGCCCCCACCGAGGTGCTACGTGGGTCTCCGGAGTTCGTGGCCTCGGCGTCATCCCTTGTGTCGGTCGCCCTGGGTGGGTCACCGGGTCGGCCATTGCATTATGGCTGTCGCCCGATGGGTTACTTTCAGCGGTGTGATGCCTGCCCAGCACAAGAATGTCAAAGTGAAGAAATTCAAATGTAGCTTGGCTAAATGGTGGGCGTATCTATGACTCCCTTAAAATAGCCAAATGCCTTGTCATCTAATTAGTGACATGCATGAATGGATGAAGATTCCCACTGTCCCTACCTACTATCTAGGGAAACCACAGCCAAGGGAACGGGCTTGGCAGAATCAGCGGGAAAGAAGACCTGTTGAGCTTGACTCTAGTCTGGCACTGTGAAGAGACATGAGAGGTGTAGAATAAGTGGGAGGCCTCGGCCGCCGGTGAAATACCACTACTCTTATCGTTTTTCACTTACCCGGTGAGGCCGGGAGGCGAGCCCCGAGCGGGCTCTTGCTTGCTGGCTCGCCGCGTGACCCGCTCCAGGGACAGTGGCAGGTGGGGAGTTTGACTGGGGCAGTACACCTGTCAAACGGTAACGCAGGTGTCCTAAGGCGAGCTCAGGGAGGACAGAAACCTCCCGTGGGGCAGAAGGGCAAAAGCTCGCTTGATCTTGATTTTCAGTATGAATACAGACCGTGAAAGTGGGGCCTCACATGAAAATGCAGCACCTCAATTTGGTTTTATTTGTTCTCAAAAAAAAAAAAGTGGAACATGTTTTGGAACCTTCTCGAACTTGAAGCAACACCTAAAAGGCGCCCACACAATTCCAAACAGAGAGGAGTTCAGCTCCTTATGAAATACTGGAATGCACGGTGAGATTAAGATTTTTCTTTCATGTTTATGCCACATGCATGCGTAGTATGCATGGGCGTATGCACGTTAATATTCCATGATGATTTGCATAGATTTTCATTACTTGTTGTTTCATTTCCTACAACAGAACCACAGAAAACTTGGATTGTAAAATATGTGGAAAGACAAAGCTTTCCCGCCTTGATAAGCACCTCCAAGACTCACGTAACATGGGTTCAGGAGAGGTACTTATGTTTAATTGTTTGTCGTTTGAATCCTTCTGCAAGTGTTTTTCTCAGATAAAGTTGGTTTAATATTAGTTGTAAGTAACCCTTGTCATATTTTGTCGTGTATAAAGACACTGTTGTATTTTAATTTTTTTGTTACTTTGTTTTTGGTTGGAATCGGCCTACTTCCTGTCTCAGTATGTGTACCTCATGTGTAATTTTACTTTTGATGAGCTACTTCCTGTTTCGCGATATTGTAAACATTAGCTTTAACATCGAAGTGAAGGTGTGACGGATCAACTGGTGAATCCGGTTAACTGGCGACATGCAGATGTTTTTGTGAGCGTGCCTTTTTAGGACCCACTTTCCCAAACCAGGAAATTAACGTATTATTTCGTCTTAAATTACATTGATGTGATTATTTTATGCCGTATCATTCTATAGTGATGTCCCTTTTGGTACCGATAAGAAAGAATGCACGTAGACGGCTTCTTTGAGAGAGCAGTGTGTGGATTGTATCACGATGTGAACACGAGTGTGCTGTCACCAGTTGATCCAGCCGATCTCTGTTTAACCAGCGTAACATGAGAAACAACTTTAAAATCAAGAAAATGCCACAGAAGGAATTAAAATGGTGTGGATATGTTTGTGCAACTTTTACTGAATGGTGGAGTTAGCCTACGTTTAAAACTTACATAACTGAGTTATCTTGAATTATCACAATACAATAGGCATATGCTAGGCTATAATGAGAATAAAATAGTTTACGGTTACTTTTTAATTTCTTGACGCACTCTATTTAACCCCTTACAACACAAAGTGATATAAAAATGCCCTTAATGAATAAATCTGTACAAATATTGCTACTGTCTCCCTCTGAAATAATGAAACGTTTCTTCTTTACAGGTTTTAAAACCCATGATTTGGACATTTGAATGTTTGCTATTGTTATGTTTCCCCCTTGACTTTTCAGTTTCCCAGGCAGTAACCTTTGGCATTGTAGCCAAATAAAAGAAAAAACTGTAAATGCAGTGAATTGCTACAGTAAGTGTGTTAAAGTGTGACTGGAAACACAATTAACTTCTTAAAGTGTCATTTCAGTGCCATGAGAATGTCAATATCAAGCATATTAGCTAAGTTACTTAAGCATTGTCATTTAAACTATTCAGTTAATTAGAGAGAAAGGACCACAAAAAACTTAAAGTGCTACATTTATTTATTTGGTTAAACAGTAAGGACAAACTAATATTAAGAAAAGGAATCCAAGATTGGCGTGGAGTCTGCAGCAGATTATTTAATGTAAAGATGGTTGCATCCAAACATCAGGACAGACTTGGACAGTATATATTTCAACAGCAAGAAGAAGACCTGCTTTAGCAGCAAGTGATTCACTTTAAAAGACTTGGGTAGATCCTTGCGTGTGTCTGAAAGCAGTCATAACAGATAGATGTGGAAATACATTGGACTTTCTAAGCAACAAACTGTAGCCCACAGAGCAAAATGATAACACACTGTTTAACCCTCATTGAAACTGCGGTCTCAAAGTATGATCCTTGTTCTAAACAAAGTTCATAACATTTACTCAGTGAACCCTTAATAAGCCAAACGAGCAATGACACGCAAACAATTCTACTTTGAAAGCTCCGTTTTACTGTTACCTCAACATGAAGCAAACACGAAAACCATTGTTGAAAGTGTCACAAGTTAACCTGGGAGTTAGCCACAAGACAACCTCAGAGTCTGATCTCTCCAAAGAAATCATGCAGTGATATTATTCCTCGATTTGTCTGAAGAGAGGCTAACGTGTAATGTACTGTGGGGTAATGTGCTCTCATCTGTTTGTTCCTGTTAATATTTTTGTCCACAGGCTGAACATTGTCGCCTGCAGATGTCTGTCCCAGGGCATTTCTTTAGTGTATTAGTGCTTATTAAAACATCATCTTGTCATGCACAGCAAATATTATGCATCTTTTTTTTTCAGGACAACCTGGGCTTTCCAAACAGTTATGCTGTAATAATGTCATCTGAATGTAGTGCAAGCTACATGATTAGAAATAGAAAGGAGAAAAACAGCAATTACCTATTGAAAAAACACAGCAAACTGTAATAAACAACTTTAAAAACATTACAGAACTGTTGTGGGGTCTTTGGGATGAGAGGACAAAAATAAAGCCCCTGGCTGTAATACAAATGAATATTATTTACAATATGTACAAAAATGTCCTATTGTGGTAGTGGAGATCTGCCTGAATCTGCTCCTTGTTCTGCTTTTCCTTCTTGAGGTCTGTCTCCTGGATTTACAAGTAGTGGGGAAGTCAATAGAGAAGTTGAAGCTTCTGCTGATGGGCTGAGGTGTGTGTTACAACCCAAGAGTGCAACATATTTACAGAGAGGATACAGAGACAAAAGGGTATGAGTCAAAACATTGGTTTATTTAAGTTATTGTTTTGTTCTGGTATTTTCTTCAGTTTCTTCCATTCAGATACAAACAACCCTTTACAGGAAAAAAACCCGTGCCCAAAGTACTAAACAGAAAGGTGGACACAGGTGGTCCGGCCCAACAAAACATAAGGACAGCGTGGTGGGCAGGCCAATCCCTATGGGACCGTAGTCCTGCCACCGCGCTGCTACCCCTACCCTAACGCAAATCAACCCGAAACTAACCCCTAACGAAGAGAAAAAGCGAAAACAGGACAGCCGGTACCACCAGGTCAAACAGAAACTAAAGCTAACAAAAAGCTACACAGGACTAACTAGTCCCGCAACAGCATGGCAAGGAGCCAGCAAACGGAGCCCACGGGTGCGAGCTGACGTGTGCGAGCCGGAGAGGCGGAGCAAGGCGAGCTGGAGAGAGAGCGGGCTCGGTGCGCGTGACCTATTTATAGGCTCCAACGAACCCCGAAAAAACACAGACAGTGGCTCCTGAAAAAAAAGGAAGTACAAAATATCAGCCATAATGCGTAATCAAAACACGAATAATAATAATAATAATAATTACAATAGTGACAATCAAAACACAAGTGCACTAGTACCTAACAGTGTGACACTGAAGACCCTTCTGGAGAACAGGGGATGGGTGCAAAAAAAAAAAACTGTAAATGACTGTTTTGCCATTTTAGCACTTGTATTTCAATAGTCAAACTTGTCAATCCTAATGCGTGCGCTCTATCCACAGACATCTGTCCTCTGTTTACTGTGCGCACCGAGAGACACACCGAGAGACGCAGATGTTCCTATTCACTCCGAACGTCTTTGACGCAATTTCCGGCTCATTGTTGTATCGTTTACAAAGTCAAATAAAACGTTTTCAATAAAAAACATCCATATATGAGAGTTGTAGGCACAGTTACGCTCTATGCAGATGCGTAAATGGTCATTTACGAATCAGTTATTAGATTCAGAGCCATGTTTTCAATCGCACAGCAAGAACTGAACTATCTCTGCTACTGAGAGTCTTTGTAGAGCCCTGTGCTCATGAGTAACACGAGCACAGGGCGCACGATTCTTCTATTGGACACTGACTTTCAGTGCGTCATTACCCAGCATTACATGTGAACGGGCTCGTTTGAAAGTCTGTAATGTCCCGTTTTCAACATCGATAAACTGTAAGTTTATATATATATATATATATATATATATATATATATATATATATATATATATATATATATATATATATATATATAATGAATCATTTTGAACATAGTTAATTTGTTTAGTTTTTAAAATGTGTGTCTTGCAGGAAAGGCAAAAATGCTCCAATGTAACCTACACTTGTGTAAAGAAATATATAAAGAGCCACATATCAACATTGTTCCTGTGAAGGGTGAAGAGTTTATCAGAAGCTGCTTTGAGTGTTTTGAGGAGTATGATGTGGATTTCCACTCACTTTGCAAATCGTGAGATCACCGACCATACAGGCTTCTCCCACCAATGTTTTTTTGGAGACACCCAGCCATCAACTCAAACAGTCGCAGGAAACCAAAGAGGGTAAGAGACTCTCTGCCAACAGAGAAATAACCGACCATACTGGCTTCTCCCATCAGCAAAACAGATCAAAGATCAAATACATCTAATTTATATGTATTCCTTTTTGTATAATAGTTATTAGTGTGCTTTTTACTCCGTGACCCTTCAACCTCCTCCCTTCTACACTTGAAGTATGAGCTCTTGAACTACTTCTAAATTCTCATCTATGAACACACACCATAAATGAGAATTTAGAATTCTTTTGTTCCTTTATAACTCATCTTTTGTAGGATCTACATGTTGCATCTTCCTCTCCAAGAATGAGCGATCATAAAACAATTGTCACGGTCTCTCATCCAGGTCCTGACTAGGCCCTTCCCTGCTTATCTTCTGAGATCTGATGGATCAGCATCCACAAGGCGGTATGGCCCATTCACGCACATTTTTCAGCATGTGTTCATCAAATGTGAGAAACAACAAAATGGCTGACTGTAATGTGTCTTTAATATACAACTTTTTTTAGATTGAACACAAAAACTTAACTTCAGACAAAGTTAACTTTTTTTCTTTTTGACTTATGTTCCTCCTTATGTTTCTCTTTTTTTCCTCCTTCCAGTTCATGCTCCTCCTTCTCTTCCTCCTCAGAGCTGCCTCCTTCTGTTCTTTCTTGTCTCCTTCTGCTGTTTCTGTCCTCCTCCTCTGACTTCTTCTGCACCACCAGTTTTTCTTCAAACACGATTGTTTTATGAGAAATCAAATGTTTGACGCATGTCTTCTTTCCATAAACTTCTTGTGGACAGGTTGCCAACACTTTAGCAGTGTTTGGGCTTACGAAAGCTGAAGGTAAAACAACATGAGTAAGTGGTCAAAGAAAAGATATTACAGTTTGTCTAAAACTGCTGAAACAAGAAAGCAAGGGTTTAGGTTCATGAAGGTCGAACAACTGAGTTTTGTGTTTACTAATTTGTGAAAAGCATGGAAGGTGAAAATGTGTTTAGGAACTTCAGGATAAAATGTAAGTCCTTATCTTCAGAAAGGTTTAAAGGAAGTGCACTTACCCCAGGAGGAACTAGTACAGGCACCTTTTTTGCTCTTCACCAGGTTTTGGTCAGGTTTCTTCAAGCTTCTTTCCCTAAAAAATAATTAATTTAATAACATTTAAATAGAGATAAGGAAGTTAACAGAGGTTAAGGATCAGGGCCACACCTCAACCACATCTCCAGCAGCTCCTCCCCTTTTCCCAGCAGCCTATTTAACCAGGAAGTTCATTCATCTCTGCTGGTTATATTCTCTCGACCCACCCCTCTCTCCCTCTATCAGGGCTACCTCTATTACACTGGAGGACAGGGGGGTCCTGAGTCTGCTGGGTGAACTACAGAGATGGAGCCTTCATTCATCTATCAGCCTTCATTCCTTCATCATTGTTAATAAATATTTGTAACCTACTCTGTTGTGGTGTGTTCCTTGCTAGAGAATTATAAGACCAACCCTAACCCATGTTTTCAGAACTAAACAATCGTAAACACCCAGTTTCTAGATAGAAGTCACTTCACTGTGGAAATCTACTGAAATATAGGTTTGGCTGTACTTCCTCTACTAAGCATCTTGTGTTGTAAGTTACTTACAGCTGATGGCTCCAAAGTGGGATAATTCAATAAGACAGAGGCTGTCATCTGTAAATTCAAGAAAACCCACAAAATGATATACAAACCTGCTATTTATTGAAATTTTAATAACATTTTCAACCTAATATTATGCAGAATTAAAGTCATGTAGATAAACTGCACCAGTCTTTTTCCTGCGAGGGTGAAGGTGTGTTTTTTGCCAGGCTTTGGGCATATGCTGAGGGCATATGCCACCAATCTTTGGTTGCTTGAGGGCACAGACTTTCTCTCACACAGATGTGAACCCATCTCTTCACCTGGTGCTCGGGTCTTGATGAGTCCACCATATCTCTGTCTCTATGTGCCATCATTTTCTTCCTTTTCTTGGCTGCATAGCTGTTCACTGCCAATGATTGTCAGTGCTCTGCTGAGTCAGGTTCATCCTCTGAGCAAAGACGGGTGATAGATAATGCTCAACCAAACAGGGTTGTGATTAACTTGGCATGTATTAATAACCTTGGTAAAATCTCTTGGCTGTGATGGGATCATGGTGCATAAATGCTGCCACCTTCTCATATGATTTACGTCCCAGCTGCCGCTTTGACTGATGGAAAAAATTAAAGTTAATACACATGTGCAACTTGCAATAATATTCCAGACAAAAGAAAACAACAACAAAAAACTTGTCTTACATGAGTCGAAACAGATGAACATAACATATTGAATGTGGGGCCAGGTCTCAGATGGAGTTCTTCCCAAACAGCTTTGAAGAAGCTTAAAAGTAGATGCTACAATTGTTGATAAATATTATATTCAATGCCAGCCTAACTGAATTCACACAGAATAAGTTAGTTCCCGACAGGCTATATGTCACAAAATGTTTTGACATATGGAGCGAAAACCCATGCACAGATAAATCTGTCCTAGCAATGCAGTTAGATGAGAAAAAAAATGCATTGAAGATGACGAAACTGCTCATTTAGCCACTAACACAGGAACTGAAGCTTGACTTAATGGTGTGGGGGCCGTTGAGAGTCTGACTCCTCCTTTAGCTGCTCTAGCGGATGGATAGATACTCAAAACAGAGCCTTTCGGTATGAGGAACTGCGCTTCCTTCTAAAAAAAAAAAAAAAAGTAGGCCTCGTTGACCCAGAGTCTCGTCAGTCCATCATTTGCTTTAATTCCATTCAGCTCGTGGGTGATTAAACATTGCCTATCAACAATAAATTTACAAGCTTCTGCTACAATACATAAACAGTAAACTTAATGAGTGTGTCTCTTAAAAATAGCCAAAAGGATCGTAAACTATGTTCTTAAAGAAAAGGCTATCAGTCACCAATTAAAAAAAGAGGAAGGTTAAAGGAATGCAGAGAAAATCATTTTAAAGTCACCTGTGCTGTTTGATTGGTGTGTGTTTCCTGTTTTGTGTTTGTTGAACCTATTGAGCTTGTTGATCCAAGTCTAAAGAACGAAGGGAAGTTTGTTCCAGTGACTGTGCTGCTCCAGTTGAGCTCTGTGTGTGTTCTTTGTGTTAATGCTGTGTTGTAGTTGGGTGTGTTTCAGGTCTGACAGGAGACTGTCCAGTAATGTCAGGTGTGGTGTCTGTAGTGAAGTCTGGAGCTAAAGTACTTCACTGTGGTTGTATCACCTGAGGAGGTGTGTCTGATGTTGAGAGTAGGGCTCTTAAATCATTCACATGTTAATTTACTGGTAATAATCATCCAACATGTATACAATACAAATAAATGCAGAGGAAGGAATCACGAGAGTCAAAGACAGAAAGTCACTATTGTGACTCCAAAAATAAAGAGAAGCCCCATATTGTTTCTTCCTGTGTGGCTCAGGTTCACATGATCCTCACATGAATAAAAAAGAGGTGGGAGCAAGACAAGAGAATCCTGGGAGGTTCTTAGTCGAGACAATGATTATTATGACTCTAAGTAAAAAAAATAAATAAATAAATATTTGAAGTATGGGGTGCACGGTAGCAGAGTGGTTAGTGCTCCTGCTTCACAGCAAGAAGGTCGTGAGTTCGAATCCCGGCTGACCCAAAACATCGTTGGCCGATTGTAGCCAACCCAAAACATCATTGGCTAACTCTGGTCTTTCTGTGAGGAGTCTGCATGTCCTCCCTGTGTCACCGTGGGTTCTCTCCGGGATCTCCGGCTATGTATAGGTGAATTGGTGACTCTAAAGTGCCCCTAGTGGATGAATGTGAGAGTGAATGGTTGTCTGTCAATGTCTGCGTCTAAGTGTCAGCCCTGCGACGAACTGGCCACTGTCCAGGGTGTACCCCACCTAAGGCCCAAAGCAGCTAGGATAGGCTCCAGCCACCTGGGATAGGCTCCAGCCACCCACGACACCCGCGACAAGCGGTAGAAGATGAATGAATGAATGAATATTTGAAGTATTTGAATGTTAAACTAAAAACAAAGAATGAAGAAACTCAGAGTAAACAACACGAGATTTAGTTTAAACTAAATATTACTAAATGTTTCTGAAACCAGAAGATAAGGAAAGTGCTAGGGAGAAGAGAAGAACAAAACCCAGTTGTTCCTGAGGACGGTTAAGAAGTGAAAAGGACTGACTGGAAAACTTTTCACTAATCAATACTAACACCTAACTCTTAACAATGACTCTCTGAGACCTCAGATTCAAAGAGCAACATGGAAACTTGAAAAAGGGAAACTTCAACAACTAACACCTATGGGTTGTAATACATGGGCTGTTCTAACCTAATTATTTTCTAGGCTGGTGGACAATTGTTTTAACAGACATTTTACCAACCAGACATTTATATACATACACACATATATATATATATATATACACACACACACACACACACACACACACACACACACACACACACACACACACACATATATATATATATATATATATATATATATATATATATATATATATATGTATATATATATATATATATATATATATATATATATATATATATATATATATATATATATATATATATATATATATATATATATACATACATACATACATACATACATATATATATAAGTCATCTGAGCTTGACTAAAATAATACTCTAAAGTTAAAATTCAGTCAATGTTATTAATTATTATATTATTAACTGTGTATATATAAATGCATACATTTAATTAGGGGTTATTTCTGCCCCATGTTGCACATCAATGTAGGGACCAGGCCCTTGTGCATCAAAGGTTTAAGTAGTTAGTTTAGTAGTAGTCCTCAGTGTGCTTTGTGTCATGTTTTAATTCCTCGTGCCTCATATTTAAGGATGCACACATAAAATATCTCATTGAACTACACACACAGTGTATTAGATGTAATCCTTACTGTTCTCTTGGTTTCAGCTCTGCCTTTAAGTGTCCAGCTGCGATGCATTTGGCCTGTATCCCTCAAAACACCAAAATTACGTTTGAAACACTTTGGTGCAGAGACAGGCTCTGGCATCGACAGAACTGTGCAGTTAGTTTGGAGTTTATCATTGTGTTTGGACTTGGAAGGGTTTCTTTAAAATTTTTAAAACCACAACGGGCCACAAAAACAACCTTTAAAGTTCTCATTTTGTCACACGGTTGTCAAAGCCTTTCCTGGATGCTAATTCAAAGTGGCTAATTAAGAGTGAAAACAAAAAACGTACGGAAAACATTATTCTCTTGAATATAAGAAGATGATCTTTCCATTACAATGAATTGTAAAGAATAGTCTGCAAACTACCTTTTTACTTTATGGTTTATTGATGTTTTTAAGACACTTCATTGCCCCCTAATGTCCCCTAATTTGGAGACCTAGGGGCCCCCAAATAGCATAGTTGTTGACAACTAGCATCAACAGTTGGTTCTGTTTTGTTGTGTTTTCTCCTCCCCTTTTCTTTTTCAGCTGTGGCTGGTTTTCCTCAGTGAGGCAGATAGACAGACCTGCAGCCAATAGAGCTCATCAACCTGACTACAAAGACCTGCTCTACTCACCAACACTCTGACAGATCATTCAGTCCTGTTTGGTAGCACACTCTGGGTCTCTGTGTCAGAGATAGGTTTATGGGTTGAGAGGCTTATCTGCTTCTCCTCCATTTGTCCAGTTTATCTTCCAGGCTTCCTCCTGCTTCCAGGCAACACCCTGTTTCCACAGTCAGCTTGTTTTTGGTTAAATAAACCTTTCATTTAAAATCACAGAGTCAGTCTCTGCTTGAACAAATCTTTAACAGAAATATCTGGCCAAGAGTCAAGAGATTCAAATAGTCCCTTCTGTCTCAAGGAGCATGTGTCTGTCAGCATGAGAAAGCTCTACAGGAGATCATGGCCCTGATCATAACCTGTCTACCAGTGTTAACCAGCTTCGTTGCCTCTTCTCAGACCACACTGTCTCCCACTGAACATGCTCTTTTTTCTAAATGACAACTTTTTGGTTGTCACCCATAGTTTGTAGCAGCATGCATATTAAAAAGCAATGTTATTTGACAAATTCGACAAAAAAGAGTGAAAATTTCACATCAGGGTTGAATTCTTAATTCACTTTGAAGGAGGCTTCTCTGTTTCCAACATTATTTCCAAAAGGCTCAGGGTATTTATTAGGGGTGGGAGAAAAAAATTGTGTCTGAATTACAATTCAAATTTCAAATTGAAATTTTTAAAAATCTATTTTTTAAATGTTTTTAAAAAATAAAGTGCTGTCGTCGTACTAAAAAGACGGAACCCACCCGTGAGAGTTTGTGTGTCACCCGGACAGATTAGAGAGCACAGGGCAGAGGACAGCGTGAGCCATGGAAGAAAAAATACAATCTGAATCCCTTCCCTAGAGCCTTCGGGTTCTTAGTTGTCGGTTTTTATTGCTCTGTTAATATACAAGAATGCAAAAAGTGTCCTCTTAGCCCTAAAATTAGCAGCCTTGGCTTATATTATTAAATGATGCTGTTAATTGGAATTGCCTATATTTTTCAGCCATTGCGCAAAACCCCCTATTTTCTAAAGTGAAAGAGGTTTTCCTAATCAAATCGATTTCAGAGAATAGCAGAGAATAATGCCTAGTAATTTGCTCCCATTTTAAAAGTCCTTTGATTAAATTACATATACTTTTAAGTCATAGCTCTTAGCCGTGCATTGCCTTTGTTTGACGGAATAACCGCTGTGTGAATTATAGCGCACTCCAAAATGTTCAGCTCGAATAGTTTGGCTGAAAAAGCTTCGCTCAAAGCTTTGTTCAGTCTGCACCAGCCTGAAAGTGAGTGTGTGTTTACCATTCAGACGGAGCATAGCGGTCTAGAAATGAGCCGAGCAGCGCCGGTAAGTAAATAGGTGGCTGGTATGGATCTTTAAATGAAGCGGGGGCCTTTGCACAAATGGCTGTCTGCAGGCACTCGGCTAATTGTGTTTTGTCTGAGGAAACATCCCGCTCTATTGTGATGTTTCCCCATAAAGAATATAGCAGAGAGGGGAGTCTTGTTCTATTTATCAGAGGAGGAACACAAAAACAGACAAAAGGGTGTCTTCATATTACATCTTCTTATTCAAGATGCAACAACTTTGTATTTTTGTTGATCAGAAGGAACCTGTATTAGTCTAAAACATATTCTTACATGGAAAGTAACACTGAACACCTTTGGTAATAATCTGTTCATGTAAAGTCACACAGCTCACCTACTGCTTAATGCAATACAGTTTGTTACAGATTCTCCTTGCACTTTCATTATGCATAATTTCATTATGCATAAATTCAACATTGACCTGATTTATGCATGTAGCACGGATGCAGTACATGCTCTGAAGTCAATGGGCTGACTGTGGCTAATAATAGTGCACTTGATACAGAACACAGTATTATATGGAAGAACAACAGTAGTGTACAGGAAATAAATAATAAAACCTTCACAACAAAAAGTTCAATGGTTAAGGCAGGGATCCTGTGTGGTACAAGGATTCTGTGGGTTCTTCACCCAACTGTCCAAAGACATATGTATTATGGCATCAAGGCATTCTAGAATCCTTTATGACATTATTACATTCTAAGATCACTTATGACAACATGACATAGAAACTCTTATGACATCATGGCACTCTAGAATCCCTTATGACATCATGAAACTTCAATAATCAAACTCTTTTGACAGAGCATCTTAGAAACCATTATGACAACATAAGATTGTAGAAAGACTTATAACATCATTACATTCGAGAATCCCTTATAACAACATTACATTCTAGAATCCCTTATGACAACATTACATTCTAGAATCCCTTATGACAACATTACATTCTAGAATCCCTTATGACAACATTACATTCTAGAATCTCTTATGACAACATTACATTCTAGATCCCTATATGACAACATTACATTCTAGAATCCCTTATGACAACATTACATTCTAGAGTCCCATATGACAACATTACATTCTAGAATCTCTTATGACAACATTACATTCTAGAATCTCTTATGACAACATTACATTCTAGAGTCCCCTATGACAACATTACATTCTAGAATCTCTTATGACAACATTACATTCTAGAATCCCTTATGACAACATTACATTCTAGAGTCCCATATGACAACATTACATTCTAGAATCTCTTATGACATCATTACATTCTAGAATCCCTTATGACAACATGACCTTACTGACCTTACTCACCTGGGGAACATTAGCACCCTTCCCCCACCTGATAGCACCCCGCCCCCACCTGTCTCTTCACTGACGTTCACGGCTGAGCAGGTGAGAAGACAGCTGCAGAGACTTCACGCAGGCAAAGCTGCAGGCCCTGATGGTGTGAGCCCCAGGGTCCTGAAAGCCTGTGCCACCCAGCTTAGTGGAGTACTTCAGCATGTCTTCAACCTGAGCCTGAGTCTTCAGAGAGTCCCCGTGGTGTGGAAGACATCTTGCCTCGTTCCTGTCCCGAAGACACCGCGTCCCAGCGACCCCAAGGACTACAGGCCCGTGGCACTGACGTCGCACATCATGAAGACGCTGGAAAGACTCGTCCTGGAACAGCTCCGACCCGTGATCCAACCTCTTCAGGAACCCCTTCAGTTCGCCTACCAGCCCCGCCTCGGAGTGGACGACGCCATCATCTTCCTGCTCAACAGAGTCTACAGCCACCTGGACAAGCCGGCGAGCACTGTGAGAATCATGTTTTTTGACTTCTCAAGTGCATTTGACACCATCAGGCCGGCTCTGTTGGCTGAGAAGCTGACAGCGATGCAGGTGGATGCCCCACTGGTGTCCTGGATTGTGGACTATCTGACTGGCAGACCACAGTATGTACGTCTACAGTGCTGTATGTCAGACAGAGTGATCAGCTGCACCGGGGCTCCACAAGGGACCGTCCTCTCTCCCTTCCTCTTCACTCTCTACACCACAGACTTCAGCTACTGCACAGAGACCTGCCACCTTCAGAAATTTTCTGATGACTCTGCAGTGGTTGGATGTATTTCTGGGGGTGATGAGAGTGAGTACAGGACAGTGGTGAACTTTGTCACTTGGAGCGCAAAAAACCACCTGCAGCTCAATGTGACAAAGACTAAGGAACTGGTGGTGGACCTGAGGAGGACAAAGACAAAGACAACAGGGACTCCTACCAACATCAGAGGAGTCAGTGTGGAGGTGGTGGAGGAGTACAAGTACTTAGGGGTGTACTTGGACCACAAACTGGACTGGTGCAAGAACGTGGACTCTGTTTACAGAAAGGGCCAGAGCCGTCTCTATTTTCTGAGGCGACTAAGGTCCTTTAACATCTGCAGGACGATGCTGAGGATGTTCTATGAGTCTGTGGTGGCCGGTGCCCTCATGTATGCTGTTGCCTGCTGGGGCAGCAGTCTGAGGGAGAGGGACACTAACAGACTCAACAGGATCATCAGGAAGGAACTGGACTCTCTGACAGTGGTGTCTGAGAGGAGGATGTTGTCGAAAATAAGGACTATTCTGGACTTTCCCTCTCACCCTCTCCACAATGTGCTGATCGGCTCCAGAAGCTCGTTCAGTAACAGACACTTGCTGCCACGCTGCACCACAGAGTGACACAGGAAATCATTCCTGCCTGTCGCTATCAAACTACTGAACTCTGCACTGTAAACACTGCATTTAGTTATACAGTTTAAACAATGTATAACACTGTACATATATACATATGTAAATATTTTTTGAGAGTTTTTTGAGAGTTTGCCTGATATTTTTATTTTTTACCTGATACTTTACTTTTATTTATTAGATGTTTAAATTCTTCCTACTTTGTCTGTAACAAATAAGAATTTCCCCTTGGGGATAAATAAAGGAATTCTGATTCTGATTCTGATTACATTCTAGAATCCCTTATGACATTACATTCTAGAATCCCTCATGACAACATTACATTCTAGAATACCATATGACAGCATTACATTCTAGAATCCCTTATGACAACATTACATTCTAGAATCCCATATGACAGCATTACATTCTAGAATCCCATATGACATAATTACATTCTAGAATCCCTCATGACATAATTACATTCTAGAATCCCTCATGACAACATTACATTCTAGAATCCCTTATGACAACATTACATTCTAGAATCCCATATGACAACATTACATTCTAGTAGCCCTTATGACATCATTACATTCTAGAATCCCTCATGACAACATTATATTCTAGAGTCCCATATGACAACATTACATTCTAGAATCCCTTATGACAACATTACATTCTAGAATCCCTTATGACAACATTACATTCTAGAGTCCTTTATGACATAATTACATTCTAGAGTCCCATATGACAACATTACATTCTAGAGTCCCATATGACAACATTACATTCTAGAATCCCATATGACAACATTACATTCTAGAGTCCCATATGACAACATTACATTCTAGAATCCCTTATGACAACATTACATTCTAGAGTCCTTTATGACATAATTACATTCTAGAGTCCCATATGACAACATTACATTCTACAATCCCATATGACAGCATTACATTCTACAATCCCATATGACAACATTACATTCTAGAGTCCCATATGACAACATTACATTCTAGAATCCTATATGACAACATTACATTCTAGAGTCCTTTATGACATAATTACATTCTAGAGTCCCATATGACAGCATTACATTCTACAATCCCATATGACAGCATTACATTCTAGAATCCCTTATGACAACATTACATTCTAGAATCCCTTATGACAACATTACATTCTAGAATCTCTTATGACAACATTACATTCTTGATCCCTATATGACAACATTACATTCTACAATCCCATATGACAGCATTACATTCTAGAGTCCCATATGACAACATTACATTCTAGAATCCCTCATGACAACATTACATTCTAGAGTCTGAAGGGATATATACATTAGAATGAAGGGACATATACATTAATATGAAGGGACATATTGAAGGGATATATACATTAATATGAAGGGACATATACATTAATATGAAGGGACATATACATCAATACTATGTTTTATAACAGCTTATTTTATTACAAGTTTTACATTAATACATTGTGCTAACAGCTGTGTAGGCGTCCACTAGTAGTGGCGTGATATTGTACAACATGCTTTGTTCCTCTGTTCAGGGAGTGTATCAGACCACAATGCTCAAGGCCACACCAACGGCCTTCTGGAAAAATACTACTGGAAGAGAAATGACCACTGGAAAAGTACCACACTGGAAAAATACTGACCACTGGGCCAATCACGAAGAGACACGCTTGCTTA
This sequence comes from Rhyacichthys aspro, assembly GCA_036850595.1. Taxonomy (NCBI): domain Eukaryota; kingdom Metazoa; phylum Chordata; class Actinopteri; order Gobiiformes; family Rhyacichthyidae; genus Rhyacichthys; species Rhyacichthys aspro. Next base: position 193,946 of record JAWCTZ010000030.1, on the reverse strand, counting down.
ATGCTAAAATAATAACAGCCCATCTCTAAGGTGGAGCTTAGATAAGGTGTACCATAAAAATCTGTATTCCATGATTTTCTGTTGTTCTTCCTTGTGCCTTTTGTTTGTACTGGTTGAACCCTGCAGCTGTAAAACATTGTAAAAGGGCAATACAATTTTTGGACGCAAATCTCTTGATTCCTGGTCTTCTTTTCCGATCTCAACTGAACACGCACAGCTGCTCTGGGCACTGAAAGCAGGTGCCTAACAAGTCCCATGTGACAACATTACATTCTAGAATCCCTCATGACAACATTACATTCTAGAATCTCATGTGACAACATTACATTCTAGAATCTCATGTGACAACATTACATTCTAGAGTCCCATATGACAACATTACATTCTAGAGTCCTTTATGACATAATTACATTCTAGAATCCCTTATGACAGCATTACATTCTAGAGTCCCATATGGCAGCATTACATTCTAGAATCCCTCATGACAACATTACATTCTAGAATCCCTTATGACAACATTACATTCTAGAGTCCCATATGACAACATTACATTCTAGAATCTCTTATGACAACATTACATTCTTGATCCCCATATGACAACATTACATTCTAGAGTCCCATATGACAACATTACAGTCTAGAATCCCTCATGACAACATTACATTCTAGAGTCCGATATGACAACATTACATTCTAGAGTCCGATATGACAACATTACATTCTAGAATCCCTCATGACAACATTACATTCTAGAATCTCATATGACAACATTACATTCTAGAATCTCATATGACAACATTACATTCTAGAGTCCCATATGACAGCATTACATTCTAGAATCCCTTATGACAACATTACATTCTAGAATCCCTCGTGACAACAGTACATTCTAGAGTCCCTTATGATATAATTACATTCTAGAGTCCCTCATAACATTATATTCTACAGTCCCTCATAACATTACATTCCAGAGTCCTTTATGACAACATTATATTCTACAACATTTTTAATTTCATGTATATGTAAATAACTAATTATTTTGACAATTACCCTGGATAAATTAGATGTACGAGGCTCAATGTGGACACGAGCGGCCATTGAATTGAAACAGTAATTGCTTTGTAGATGTGTCTTTAGTGGGAAGATGTGTTTTTGCAGCAAAGAAAACAGTGTTTGTGGTTTGTGAAAGAGTTGTTTTGCTTTAAAATATCTAAGTCAATCACTATCAGTACAAAAAGTGTTCTACTTCTACTTCCCAGCATTTCGATCACAGCAGATTAGCGAGCTTACCACTTTTTACTTAACTTCATAACAAGATCCGACTTTATGTTCAACATTAAGTCTATAATAATTTACTAGTCAACATTTGCCAAATCAGTAAAGTTTGTGCAGTTAAAACTTACAACAGTGACAAAAGTCTGTTTTAACGGCTTGCTAATCATGTTTAAATGACCTTTTTAAAGCATCCCTAATCAGTGTGGTCTAATTATATCTTTATAGACTTTTAGCTAACCTCAGAAGTTGCTGATTTAAGATTATTTTCCCTGCAGCACACAATTAGCCTTTGTTAGTGACAGACTGATTGTGTATTTAAAGATGTACTTTGGTAGCCTGGCCAGCCAGACAGCTTTCTCTTTGTATTACATACGAAGAAAGTTAGTCTGGGATCGATCGATTTAAACAGGATTTCAAGGCAGGACCATGGGCAGAACTAACGCACGCTGAGTGAACCAATCAGAGAAGCCACGGATGTGACGTAAGGAAAGCGAAAATTATTCTAGTTGTCAACAAACCACAGCGTACACCAGCGTGGCTCGAGAGAGAAGATGCTTCGGTGACGGTGAATGACTTCTGTTGTTTTTGTCAGAAAAATCTGAGGACACGGGTGTAATATCGAGTTCAGTGCTTATTTTATCGTTGTAAGCGACCAAACCTGCTACTGTTTTCTCGCGCTCAATATGACGCGAAACAAAATCCCGCCTCCCCTCGCTACGATTGGTAGAAAGCGCCGGAGCAGAAATCCTGTTTAAATCGATCGATCCCAGACTAACTTTCTCTGTATGTAATACAATGAGAAAGTCGGTCTGGCTGGCCAGGCTAAAACCTTTCTAGCTCTGTTAAAAAATAAACCGTGTTTTTCGAACATATTTAATTATATCCTTCATATTTGTTTAAATATCTGTCCCTAATTTGCAACTTCTGTACATTAAGGCTTTAGTATTTGAGGGAGGCACATGTTGACTAGTAAAATAATAAAGCCTCATTCTTATTGATGATGATAATAATATAACAGCAATGTTTAAGCATATAACACGTGATATACGTCATATAACGCTAAACCAAGGACCCCTGCAAATGTGCAGCATTTAGACAGACCTGTATTTTCCATTTACACATAAACTATATATAAAGCAACACTCAGATCCACTTTTAGTGTTTTTTTTCTTAGTGTGACATTGATGAGTGTTTAATTTAAGAAGCATACAGGTATTTAGTCACACGTATAATCTCTTACTTACTGTGGAGAAACAGCTTTGTATTTCTACATGTTTTATTGGCTAAACATTAAATACTGTTTTTTGTATTTGTCTGTGTCTGTGTGTGCCCTGTGAGAAAGAACCTCTGTGGAACAGTTACATGAAGATTAGACCCGTGTCAAACCTGTGACAAAGAAGAACATGGACCAACTTCACCTGCAGCGCCCTGAAAATAAAGATCATGTCTGCCATACCTCAGGATCTGTGTTTTACTAAGTACTAATATTTACTGTTGATAATGGCTCTGCACTCTTTTAAACTAGACATGGTCTACATAATTTAACATATGAATCTGATTTGATAAAAACGTACTCCCACTAATTAACTGCTGAAGGTAGTATCAACCAGAATGTGAACAGATTAGATATGTTTTTCTTTATCTTTTCTGATGTATGTAACATTTATTAACACAATTTACTGTCTTTAACTGCTGCCTGAGAATGTTTTAAAATTATCTTAAATGAGAACCCTAAATAAACTTAAGGATTTTATGCTCAGGCCACAATTAGGAAGTCGTGTGAAAAATAAGTGCAATAAAATGAAAAATAAGGCTGTGCATTGTTCATTTTTAATTGACTGCAAACTGTGACAGCACATGTGGAAAGTGAGGTTGAAAAAGTATGTATTGTAATATATAATACATTAGGATAGCATTTCTGTAATGCACACAAACAAATGCTTTTTATTCTATGTTGTGTGAAATGTCTGATGAAAGAGAAGATGAAAGTGGAAGTGGCAGGAGTCTGGTCTTCAACACACACTGGTCAGGTTTGTCTGGATCACCTCCTTCAGGAAACAATACACAAAGTCAGTGAAATACAATGTGAAATACAATTCAACGAAGGCCCCAGTTATACTGATCGGTTTATTTTAAGAAAGTAATATTAATATAGATTCAAATCAATCTTTTCTTAAATTATAGGATTACTGCATTGCAATGTAAAACATACATATGTTGTTGTTTTTGCCTTAAAATAGCAATAATAAGATTTAAATCTGCATGAGGGAGTAAAGCATTGCAGTACTGCATCATAAACCTCAATTTTGTCTAATCACAAAATAGTGTATTATGGTTAAAGCAAATTAACAGTCTTAAGAGCATAATTCCAGTCAATATTATAAAACTAGTCTAATCACAGTAATGTTCTGGCTTTACATTAACTACTTACATTTTTGAAAATGATAACCACATTTTAAAGTTAAACTGAAAATTCACTCCCCCCAGAGTTTTCACGTAACAAGAAGTCAGCTGTAGAGACCAGAACCATCTTCTGTACCAGGCTTTAAAGGTTTTTTACACTTGTAAAGTTGCAATTGGATTTTACAATATAATTCTTCCTTTGGAGCCTGCCCTCTGGTGGATGGAGGTATGTCGCTGTATGGCGGCGTCCTTACGTGGGGGCCTATTTATGAGGGCGTGTCCTAGCCGCTTGGTCATTTCCAGACGAGCAACTATGAGTGGTACGTCACTGAAGACCCAAGCGTGAAATGCACGGCCCGCCACTGGTTCTTTAATCCAGTGCACAGCCCTGTCTCTGAGTGAAAAAGCAGCAAAGATGGAGGCTCTTAGATTTAAAACAGAGATATAGCAACATGTGACCAACTCAGAGACTAGCCCCATGTGAAGCAACCGTTCAAGACTCAGACCTGATCCAGACCTGATCCAGACCTGAGCCAGACCTGATCCAGACCTGAGCTGGACCTGGACATGGACCACAGAGTTCTGACGGTGTTTTTGTCCCTCTGCAGCTCCGGTAAGTCTAAAGATGGAGGAATATTGCTCACTTTGTGTGTGAGCTCTGATACTGATGAGACGGAAATGTGTGTCAAAGTCATATTAATGCAGATAAAACCTGTCTTTATGCAAATTATATCTCTTTAAAATCATGTCAGAGATTATTTGTAAGAATTGGTGTCTATTTGTATCACTAGTGAATGCTTTTAACGTTATTATCTCATGATTCAAAATACAAACTTCAAGTATTTCAGAGTGAACAAGGCTAATTTTTTATATCCTGAGTGAGATTTGAGCACAGACAGAACTCTAATGGGAGCGGTGTTGAAGTGTTGAATAATGATAATGATCATAATAATCATAATAATAATAGTAATGAATTCACTAAAGTAAATGACGCAAAGGGACATGATTCAAAATGTTTCCAAAGCCAAAGGTGTTCAGATCGAACATGTTGATTGTGTGTTTCCTGTTTCCACTGAGGTTTTAGAGATAAAACGGCACTAACCACTTAGTTTTTTTCATAATTTCTATCACATTCTACTGCAAATACATCTTAGGAGTCTTCAAAAAGGAACATTCATAAAATAAAGTAAAAAGAATCTGTTCAGACGAGGGTTTACTCTTTGTTCTGCTTCATTCATTTTTACTTCCAAGAACCAGACCATTTACCATCAAATTTACTGTCAAAACTGACAGCAGTGATTGTGATAAAAACTGGACTCAGATCGGGGTGGTCCCTAAACTCTTTCACAACTGAAGTGGACCTTGGTTCAGTTTGGTCCAGACTGAGACCAAAGAGCAGCTGTTTGGTCCAAACCATGGTCCTGGAGCTTTCACACCTGAAGATTTATTTTAGGATCAAACAGGAAAGTCTGGATCAAACAGAGCAGGTGATGTGATATTACAGAATATCCATTACAAATGAGTGCTTTTATTTTCCCAAAACTACGTAACAGGAGCAGCCAGACTTTAAGAGACATCTTTTACTGAATCATACATTTCTGAACTTTTATTTTATTATTTGTTCTGTGCAGGGATCCTGGCTGCAAACAGCTCGACAGGTAAAAAAAAAATACTGCCTGTCCACTGTCTTCCTGTCACTTTAAATAAATAATTCATACCCATTGTAAATAATAAAGTGCTGCATTTTTCATACATTCTGACTTCCTCTTTTCTTCAGATCCTTCAGGGCTGAGGTTGACTGGAGGAGCAGGTCGCTGTGATGGAGAACTGGAGATAATGAAAGATCTAACCTGGACACCAGTGTATACACTTGACACTCACCTGAAGTTTGCAAACAGAGTGTGTGCAGACCTCGACTGTGGATCTGCTGTTTCTATAGCAACAAAGAGGAGTCCAGAAAACCAGCAGGGTTTATCGGACTTGACTGTGAAGAGCCTGAACTGAGGGACTGTTTAGATCTCAACATTAACACCACTTTATCAAATTTGAAGCTGAAGTGTTCAGGTAAATACAGTTTGCCCAGTGTTTGTTATTGTTTGTTGTTAGTGGTAGAGTTAAAGCGATAAAGACTCTCTGTAACGTGTTCAATTAGCCACAAGATGGTGCTGTAGTCTGTTGACGTGACATAACACCAAGACTCAAGGTTAGCAGCACATTTATGATGTTGAAATGTTATCTATTAACTATAGTATTCGTAAACACTCATTAGTGATGATTTGAATCTGTGTCTGTCTTTATTCAGTCTCTCTCTGTGTCCTCAGACTCTGTGTCTGTCTTTATTCAGTCTCTCTCTGTGTCCTCAGACTCTGTGTCTGTCTTTATTCAGTCTCTCTCTGTGTCCTCAGACTCTGTGTCTGTCTTTATTCAGTCTCTCTCTGTGTCCTCAGACTCTGTGAGGCTGCTCCATGGACCCAGTCTGTGCTCAGGATCACTGGAGGTCCACTGGGACCAGTCCTGGACCTCAGTCTGTGAAGAGGACTTTGACCTGCAGGATGCAGAGGTGGTCTGCAGGGAGCTGGGCTGTGGGGCTCCTTCTCTCCTCCAGGGGGCGCTCTATGGAGAGGGGTGGGCTCCTCTGGGGCAGACGTTCCAGTGTGAGGGCCATGAGTCTGCTCTGATGGACTGTACCAGGTCCAGCTCAGGGAACACCTGCTCATCTGGAAAAGCTGTGGACCTCACCTGCTCAGGTGAGCTCTTTATTTTAATTCTTTTGGGTAAGAATTTACTTAGTGTATTAAGTAACAAAACCACATTTTATTTAGACACCTTACAGTATAATCTCTGTATAAAACTCCATTATAAATTTGAATTGAGCATGTCTCTGCAGTGGCTGTCCACTGTGAGTGGATTAATGCAGTTAGTGTCTAGATGTGTTTTTGATGAGGGTCACTAAACCCCAGCCTATCCAATCATCCTAATTAGACCCAAGCCGGCGATAGACCAGGAGAGTCTATTAAAACTGTTACTTTTTCTTATGATTCTTTTTCTATTCCGCTCAAAGAGTTACTGTGGTTCATCTGATCCCAGTTTAATTTCCAGGAGGCGGGACAAATGGAGCACATTAAACCAATCAGAAAAACAACCTGACGTAAGCAACAATGAGACTAGTTTCTCTTCTTTATGATTCATTGCATAAAGCCCGCCCCGTTTTAGGTAAACGATCATAATTGGTTGATGTTGTGGATGTTGATGTTAAACCCAATCCTGACCTGAATTATTAAGGCATCTGTCAGAGCTGCTCCTGCTGCTGAGGTCAGTACAGTCTGATTCTCCAAACACTGCTAAACATTTGGTTAAATCCAAGTCCTTTCCTGAACATAGTTCCTTAAACTAAAAAGTATAGTTTCTCAGAGGTTAATTCAGAAAGATGTGATGTGATCTGGTTCAATTCTCAGCTGCTATATTCATAAATACTGCACACCTCACCTGCACCTGGTGGCACTGACCTTCCTGTGAGGTACTGCAGACAGTCTGATGTACTCTATAGGTCTCACACACAAAGAGGACTGCTCTGTTCTGTTCCACTCTGGACTTTTGTTTAACATGTGCTGGTCTCTGTCAGACCCTGATGATGTCAGGCTGGTGGGCGGAGCCAGTCGCTGTGATGGGACTCCGCAGCTGAAACATGTTGATGAATGGAGAGAAGTGCAGATGTTTGACTGGAGCCTGAGGACAGCAGCAGAAATGTGTCATCGTTTGGACTGTGGCTCTGTGGTTTCTATGAAAATTGGAACCTCTTCTAAAGGTGATCTTTGGTCAATCGCCCCCATGTGGCGTCAGTCGGCAACAACACTGAAGGAACTAGTAGTAACTTATAATTATATCAACCCTAACATCATCAGCCTCACTTGTTCAGGTAACTCTACATATTAATATTAAATTATTCTTATTATTTGCCTTTTAAACAATAAAAATAAATCAACCAGTCCATAAAGACAGACACAGCCTCTGTGTCTGTCTTTATTCAGTCTCTCTCTGTGTCCTCAGACTCTGTGTCTGTCTTTATTCAGTCTCTCTCCGTGTCCTCAGACTCTGTGTCTGTCTTTATTCAGTCTCTCTCTGTGTCCTCAGACTCTGTGTCTGTCTTTATTCAGTCTCTCTCTGTGTCCTCAGACTCTGTGTCTGTCTTTATTCAGTCTCTCTCTGTGTCCTCAGACTCTGTGTCTGTCTTTATTCAGTCTCTCTCTGTGTCCTCAGACTCTGTGTCTGTCTTTATTCAGTCTCTCTCTGTGTCCTCAGACTCTGTGAGGCTGCTCCATGGACCCAGCCTGTGCTCAGGATCACTGGAGGTCCACTGGGACCAGTCCTGGACCTCAGTCTGTGAAGAGGACTTTGACCTGCAGGATGCAGAGGTGGTCTGCAGGGAGCTGGGCTGTGGGGCTCCTTCTCTCCTCCAGGGGGCGCTCTATGGAGAGGGGCGGGCTCCTCTGGGGCAGACGTTCCAGTGTGAGGGCCATGAGTCTGCTCTGATGGACTGTACCAGGTCCAGCTCAGGGAACACCTGCTCATCTGGAAAAGCTGTGGACCTCACCTGCTCAGGTAAAAGGGGCGGGGCTTTTATACACCTGATTATCTTTTTCTATTCACCTCTGTCTCTGTTTAGACCCAGGAGGTGTCAGGTTGGTGGGACAGCCCAGTCGCTGTGCAGGGACTGTGGAGCTGAGACACAGAGGAGAGTGGAGAAGAGGGCATCAAGGCTTCATTTCTAATGATCTCTGGGACCTGAAGGCTACAGCTGCTGTGTGTCGAGAGCTGGAGTGTGGTTCAGCTGTTTCTGGAGAAACTAGAGGAGGTTTCCCAGATACATCTGTGTGGCTGGTCTCACCTGCCTGTGTCAGGAGGACGTCTGCTGTGAGTGAATGTGTGCAGCATATAAACAGAGGTTCTTCAGATGGTGTAGAGGTGGTGTGTTCAGGTAAAGTTTAATATTGTAATAATTAGGGATGCACCAATTCAGCTTTTTAGTACAGATCCCAATCCTGGTGCTTTGAGTATCTGCAGGTATCAGATACTGATCCAACTGGGATTTTAATATAGTTCAAATAAATAAAGACCCTTGTATTAGTCACATGACCCATTGTGGAGGTTATCATTACATTTTATTGTAATGAGAAGATTTGTCCAAACAAAAAAAAGTAAAGATCAGCTCTTTTACCATTGTAAAGATGAGCAATATCAACTTGATAAAGAGTAATTAATTTTTTTTATGATATATGTTTTATGATTCTTTTAGTAGCTAATAACCCAGAGGTAGGGGTGTTTCACAGCAAGAAGGTCATGAGTTCGAATCCCGGCCAACCCAAACACCAGCCAACTCAAGCATCATTGGCTAACTCTGGTCTTTCTGTGAGGAGTCTGCATGTTCTCTCCAGGCACTCCGGCTTCCTCCCACCGCCCAAAGACATGCATGTATAGGTGAATTGGTGACTCTAAAGTGCCCCTAGTGGTTGAATTTGAGAGTGAATGGTTGTCTGTCTATGTTCGTCTCTAAGTGTCAGCCCTGGGACGAACTGGCCACTGTCCAGTGTGTACCCCGCCTAAGGCCCAAAGCTGCTGGGATCGGCTCCAGCCACCCGTGACCCCACAAATGGGATAAGCGGTAGAAAATGAATGAATGAATAACCCAGAGGTCAGCACTGATCAAACCAAAGGGAAGAAAAACCATCCTCAGTCATTCAAAATCCATCAGCTGGTTTATTAACTTCTGTTCCACAATTGAAGAAACAGCTGATGGATTTGAAGGTTTATTTAGATGGATTTTAATCTTTTTTTTTTTAGGGTTCTTTTATGAATGGGATGAGATATTATCCTAAAAAGAAATATGTGGCTGCCTCTATTGTTAGTGAATATCTGATGCTTTTGAAGGTCACCAAATTATATTATTCCTTTAGCTGCTAACAAGAAGCTGCAGTCTGAACAACAGTTAATAACAACTGTGGACAAAGCGGGTGGATATATCACAGTCAGATAGACGGCGACTGCACAACGTTGTTCTCAATAACAATTAAATAGTTTATAATAAAAGTACATCTCCACAACGCTGATTTGACCTGCTCCATCTTGTCATCTTCCTCCAAGACCTGACGCTGTAGCACCTCAGACATAGAGCTACACATAGTAGATCAGACCTATGTATTTACTCCAATGATCAGTATCTGATCCAGCTTTTTTGTCTGAATAGGTGCATCCCTAGTAATAATAAAGCAATGTCGCCAAAGTTGATTAGATCAGTTATATTGTTATTATTATATTATTAATTAAATGATGATAAATGGTTTATTATGTGTGTTTTCACAGATTTACTGAGTCGTCCCAACATCTCTCTGTGGGTCTCTGCTGACGGGGTCTCCCAGGCCGAGCCGCAGGGGCTCCGGGTGCTGCTGGGCTCAGACTTCAGTGTCACATGCTCTGTCCAGCCTCAGTTTCCAGGAGGCTCCTTCCAGCTCATCTCTCCCACTGTGGACCCAGCTCAGAACCACACCCTGCCAGCTGTCAATCACTCCGCCCACTTCCTGTTCTCTGATGCTGGCTCCTCCCACAAAGGAGGCTACACCTGTGTTTATCACCTCCATGTTTTCTCCCACAACTTCTCCTCTCAGAGCCAGACCCTCTATCTCTTTCTCGGAGGTAACTTTAGCTCCATCTCAACAAACCTGGTTCTAGTGTTGGTCTCAGTGGTTTGCAGATCATATAAAGTAAACCAAAGTTGTGTCTATGGATTATTCTGGAACTTTTCTTATGTCTATAGTCGATAGGATTCAGCCTGGGAAGAAAAGGGGGCGGTGCTTTTCTGCAGAGAAACAGGAAGCCACAGGTCACAGCCAAAAACATGATAAAGAGAAAAGCTGGTTGTATAAATGTATAAGGTTTAAGACAGTAACTTTAATTGGCTCACACTGAGGATAAGAGCAATTTAAAAAGTCATGTAAATGTAAAAGGTTTAATCACTTTTGTGCAGGAAAACAACCACTTTGAAATATAAAGAAAAGGTTTTGACAAGGCATCAGGACGTAGGTTTATCTTTTCTTGAATATGTCCTGGATGAATGAGAACCTCCATCTGACACTTTGAAATATGAAAAAGGCTGAATCAAAAACATTTGACGCATTCTCTTGTAAAACAGCTTTCAACGTGTAATTAATGTCCTCTTAGTTGTTTTTTTGAAGTGTTTTGAACGCAGCTTTTCTCAAGACATTCCATGTAATTGACCAAGCAGTTTGTCTTATAACAAGTATTTATGAACCAAAAACTCTTATCTCATCATAATGTTTGTGGTTTTTCAATATAAGCATGCTTCTACGTGCCATAGCATTATCTGACATATATTCTGTTCACAGCAGTCGTCTGAGGAGGTGAGACAAACTGGAGAATTACTGAGATTGTTAAATATCATTTTAATACAAATCAACATTTTATTTTTAGTTATATCAGCCTGCATTAGCTTTTAGACAGATTAGAGTCATTAATATAACATTTACTGTTTGCAGCCCGTGATTCAGAGCTGATCCTGAGGGTGGCGCTCATCCTCCTGTTGAAGCTCATATACATCCCTGCTCTCTACTTCTACTGTAAGGTACTGCTCTCACCTGAATTCTGACCATTTAAAGGAGAATTTAGTGAATCTGTTATTTTTGGACATACATTTGTCCTGTATGAATTTTCTGTGAACTTTTCATGGTTTAGTCTTGGGTTTAGTCCTGGTTTAATCCTGGCTAAGACCTGCTTTAGTCCTGTTTAGTGCTGGTTCAATCATGGTTTAGTCTTTCCAGAATGATGTGTTTTTTCCAGGCCAGCAGGGGGCAGCGGCTGAGACGACGGTGATTATCCTGGTGTTGCTCATGCTCACCGTCCACACTTTTGGATTTTCTTGGACTTTTTCTCTGTGGTTGTGCCTCTTGTGTCTTTTTTCTGCCCAGACGTCACAGGAAGCAGTTGTATTATATTATATCTTATATATATGTTATCACTAATACAGCTCATTTCATTTTGTTTTTGTGATTATAGTTATTTCTTATCTTTAACTTTATTTCACCTTTACTTTTAAAATGATAAATTGTGGATAATGAATATCAAAATTGTATCACAATATATCGAGACTATTTTCAATGGAATTAATGCATTTTCATGTTTTTATATTGAATGAAAATGCCATTTTATTCTATTTGAAGTCTTTGTACTTTTCTATTTAATTTTTTATAAATAATCAGCAGTGGTTTACATGTGATGTGGTCTTGAATTTATATTGACATTTATAATAGTGGGGTGGATTTGATTTATTTTATCTCTAATTGTGGTTATGAAGAAGCCTATGATTCGTAAAAATAGCTAACATTTACCAGCTCATACAAAGAAAGTTTTTATTTCGTTTACTTCGAGGACTTTCATAAGAAGGAGATCAGAGTGGGGGGAGTATTGGAGGAAGGGAGGTGTTCACACTTCTTGTTATTTCCATGCTGCGTAATCAGATAATAGACTTAAACTTGTGAACCAGGGTTTTTTCGATTATCACATTTCTGAAGTGCATGTAAACTCGTCAGATCAGATTATTACAATTATCTGATTGCTCCCAGTTATTTAATGTTTATGTTCATGTAAACGGGCTCACTGTGGTGTTATTTACTGATGCAGCTGGTGTCTATTCTCTTCTTACACTGATCATTCACTGTTGATTTTGTTTGATCAAAAACAATGTGTTGTATTCAAATGATGTGATGGATGACTGATGTTAAAATATATCTGTAGACAAAACAGAGCTTCCTTTTTTAGCATTCTCATTGGAGAATGAGTTCAGTCTCATGAAGAATGGGACCATTGTGTGCGAGATACTCACCTTCAATAGCTCAGTTGGTAGAGTGGAGGACTGTAGTGTGTTCGTGACTGTCATCCTTAGGTCACTGGTTCAAATCTGGCTCAATGGAGAGACTCTTTTACTGTTGATGAAATAAATCTGAGTATCTGGATGTGGACTTTCATTACACAAGCCAAAAGATGTGGGAACTGGCCAAGACCATTTGAAGGAGAAAGGTCCTGACGAGGGTCTTCGTCTTTGTTTGAAACACCAGAAGAGAATAAAAATGGAGGGCCAGAGAAGAGATAGACCATCCAGAGGAAACTTGTCATTATTATAGGTTAAGAGAACAAACAAAGGGTTCTTTAGCTTTTCTGTGGGACTTTCATAAAGACCCTGGATAGTATGGGCAGGATATGACAGAGAAAGCTCATTGATGGCAACTGATTAGTTCATCCATTATTGTTATTTTTATGTGTCACATAAAAACAAAATTGTGTGTCACAAAGAGATGACCATGAATATGATTATGTTACGGGTCCGGTCTAGGGGCTGCAGACCCGCAAGGAAGAATATCTGAATAAACAGAGTAAATAAAGAGGCGGGAGGCAGTGAGCTTCAGTTCAGTGCAGTGCAGCTTCTTAGACTGAGGAAACCGCAAGCTAGACATGGCAAGAGGGTCCGGACCAGTTGCTCATATACTTCACTGCCACCTACTGGCGCACCCCGATATTACGTCTGTACCTGTGTATCTGATTATATAATTAAAATGAAATACATTACAAAATTAACTCATGACTACACATTCTGTGTGGGTCACAATTACATTAATTAAATTGAAAAAATAATTGAAATTGAAAATGGGTGAAGGACATTCTGTCATGGGCCTAAATGTTGATGGTAAACTGCACATAAACCTTTCAGTCAGGGCTATGACCAAGGATATAGATCAGATTTACATAATGCAGTGATAAGAAATTGGACTTGTATCTCTATGTGTGGAGCACTATACAAAAGTACTTTCTAACATCAATATTTCTGTTTCTTTATGCTCAAGTATTTTGACAATGTTCTGGTTAATTCATTTAAAACTGATGAAATCACTGACATTGATACACACTACAAATCAAATTGCAGTTTAATGAAATTTATTACAATTTAAACAGTTAAAGGTCAGAAGAGAAAAGCTCAGTTTTGCAACCTTCTGACCCGGACGTACAATTAAAGCAGTCATTAGTTGTCCACTTGGGGACGCACACAGCAACTAAAGGCTCCCAGGACTCTTCTGAAGAACCTCCTGATCCTCCTGAGACCTTTGCTGCTGGAAACAGGGATGTCCACGTCAGGCACATTTTCAGCTGAGATCTTGATGCCAGAAGAAGCCAAGTCTTCATCAAAAGCTGTGGTAGAAGGTGGTGCAGCTTCGGTGACTTCTGTTGTTTCAAGTCGACATGAGCTGGAGGCTGGTGCTTCTTGGGGCAGATCTTCAGGAGCAGCTTCATCAATGTTTTTTTGATCACAGCAGACTCCTGAAGTAGGGCCTTCGGCTCCATCAGAGACACTGGTGGGAGGGGCCTCATCTTTTAGAAGACCTTCAAGTCCTGCCTCCTCTAATTTAATAGAATCCACTGTGGGCTGGACACCTGAGTCTGAGGCTTCAGCTCCATCAGAGACGCTGGTGAGAGGTGCTCCATCCTTTGGGAGAACCTCTGCTCCATCGGTTTGCTCTGAGAGAACTTGACACTGTTCCACCAAATCTGGAGCTTTTACTCCATTAGAGTCACTGCTGTGGGGGGTTTCCTCTTTTTGGTGAACTTCAGGTGCAGCTTCACTGGAGTCAACTTTGGACTGGAATCCAGAGTCTGGGGCTGTGGCTCCATCAAAGTCACTTTGTGGAGGTGACTGTTCAGGAGTGACCCAATCAGGACACACCTCCATCAGGTTTGCTGAGATCCTCAGACTGAAACAATAAAACAAAGTGATAAATCCATCTGTCTTTATACTCTGCTGTGTGTTTTGTGAAAGTCACACAGATAAACTCACTAGTGCTCACTGTCTGGGACAGTGCTCAGGTGGGACATTTTGATGAAGGGGTGGTCCAGAGCTTGGCTGGGGGTCCACCTCTTGGTCCCATCAAAAGTCAGCAGCCCTTTCATCAGCTGCACAAAGGCCCTCCTGTCTTCAAATTCATCGTCCCGGACTCTGGGCTGAACCTGCAGAACGAGTTAGGACAAAGTCAGTTTGCTCTGTCTTATATGTAATACAGCTCATCATAGACATAACATGTTCTGCTTTGGTTTTAAAGGAGACCACCTACTTTCATCAGATCATCCAATGAATACAGGCCATTTGAGGGGCAAGAAGGAGCTGGTCTCATTTTAGTCACTGTCTCGAATTCTTCTGGAGTCTGAAGAAGCAAAGTGTAGGTTAGCATTAGATTATAAAAGTTCAGTTGAGATAAAACTCAGAGCTACAAGGCGACTCTACCAAAAGCCTCCATGGGACCCAGAATTCAGGAGCCTCGGTGAAAAAACAGCGAGTGTAGCAACCGCTACAGAGGAGGTTCTCCTGGGGGAAGCCTATGATCTCCACCACACGTTTCATCTGCAGAGAAAACACACAACAATCAGCTGAACATTGGCCTGAACCTGGTCCACATTTGTCTGAGTGGGACTTACCATCTGGTAAATGCATCTCACTGGGAACAGGTGTTGTCCCAGGTACAAAAAAGCCAGGGTGCAGCCAACTCCCCAGACGTCGATGGACTCATCAAACTTAATGCCCAGGGTGACCTCTGGAGCCCTGAGGAGGAGCACAAAGAACAAGGTGAGAACCACTAAAGACCAGGTCTAGACCAGGACCAGAGCGGAGTTAAACACACCTGTATCCACACGGCTGCATCCACACCCCAGTCTGCACATCTTCAGACCGGACGGCCAGACCCAAGTCAATCAGCTTCACCCTGAGCGGCTGATTCTTCAGGTCCGTGAACATGATGTTGTCTGGTTTGATGTCTGTGTGCAGAATCTTCATGGACTTGAGAGCGTCCAATGCCACCAGCAGCTGCTCAGACACAAGGAGGACAAGTTCAGTGTCTGTGAATGTTTGCTCAATGAAACATTATCAAATGATTTACAATGGTTTCCAGGACTAAAATGACAAACCTGTTGTGCGATGGGTCTGATTTCTCTCAAAGACAGAGGCTCCCTGTCTCGAGCTTTAATCACAGCATAGAGGTTGGTGTCCAACATCTCAAATGCCAGACACATGGTTCCTCGGTGTTCAAACTGACCGTAAAACTGAACCAGATTGGTTTGGACTGGGTCGAGGACGCTGAGGATCTCCAACATGGAGACCTGATGAGGAGGAAGAGGAGCCTTAACTTCTGCCTGGGACATGTTCAGATGAATGTATGTCTCATTAAAACAAGAGTTCAAACATACCTCTTTGTCTGCTTCCTTGATGGCCTTAGCATCCTTCAGCAGTTTCACTGCTACAGTCTCTTGTGTCAATACATTTTGACACCTTGCCACTTTTCCAAAGCAGCCCTCACCAATGAACTCCAAAATGGAGTAGGTCGAGGTACTGCTCTGCAGCGTTTGACCCACAGAGAGGTCAGCTACAGTCAGGGGCCCTGTGGACGAGTTCAAAAAATAATTGTTACACGTCAAAAACAGCAAAAACCTGCTCAAACTATCTCTTTAAACTCTGCAATACACATAATTATATCAGTATGTTGCTAAACAGTTGAATTTTCATGGTGCCTGCAGTATATCTTCAAAGTGTAAATCCAACAGTTTGTCTGATTTATTTCCACAACTCTACCTGAGGCTCACCCGTTAAATCTTCTTTCCCATTTACTCCAAAACGACATGTTGTTCAGATCTCTGCAAACTCCAGGCTCCTCAAACCAAAGCAAATACTTTGTTGAACTCAGCTCAGATATGTGTGTGTCTCCTGATGAACTCAAGTCAAAAGTGAACTCTCCAACTTAGAACCTTCCAAATGACATCATTCTGTGATACTCCATGGCTACATGATCTATATCTCCATGACAACACACATTTGAAAATATACATCCATTTTGGATTTATTAGTTTTTAAGATATTCTTTAACAAATTCTGACAAATATGAGCATCTGCAGGGCTACTGGCGCAATGGATAACGCGTCTGACTACGGATCAGAAGATTCTAGGTTCGACTCCTGGCTAGTTCATAAAAAGTTTTGATGTGTCACTCACACACAACCATTAAACTCTGAGTATAGCTTTACACATCCTCTGAGATCTGCACCGTACACTGATTATAGTTGCATGACCTGATTGTTTAAACAATACTCACGTTGTCATTTCAATATTATCATTTGTTTGTTAGGTTTGTGTTAGCTCCGTCAAGCTAATTACACATCATTACACTCTCCCCTTCCCCCCACTTCTCAGTAAAGCCACCGGACTATTCATGAGATGTATAAACATTAACAACACATTTTGTGGAGTTAATCTGCATGTGTGAACAAAGAGATGCAGCTAGAGCTCTGGTAAAATGGCCCTGATTATATCCGGGCTGAATGTGGGAAAGTGTCTTATGCAACTACATCAAGTACCATCAGTGAACTTCATATCCTGCTCATACTATCCAGGGTCTTTTTGAAAGTCCCACAAAAAAGCCAATCAAAGTTTGTTCTCTTTGCTTCTTGTAAACTCTGAAGTAAAGCCAAAGACCTTGTAATATTTCTATGGTGTTCTTTGCTTTTTGGCAGTTTGCTCTCACAAGTTTTAAAGAGGCAAACCACAAGATAGAGCATCTCTAAGTCCAAGTACAGCAGTGATCGTATAGTTGTTAGAGCTCTGTGTTGTAACCCAGGTCATGGCAAGTTCACTGCAAACACTGAACTCAGTGGGGACTATAACTTTTTCACATGCAGTTGATTGAAAGTTAGAGCATCGGTACAGTTTTCGAAATAGATGCTCTGGCTTGACAAAAACTTATTACTGCAACTGTACTTAATCCATCGACCATCAACAAATGTAAATACATTTACTTCTAAGTAATTGGCTGTAGCCTGTATTTCGACTTCTGAAGCCCAACTATTGACACTGCGCATTTTAGAGCATTTATGTCTAATTAGTCTAGTCTAATTTTTCTATGATTTTTTCGAGTGCCACTTATTGCCTGTGAAATGGCGCAGAAGATACAGTTACCAACTGCAACTATTACTACTGGTCATTCAGACACGGGGCTCCACGTTCATGAGTATCAGTCAATTTCAGCTCATTACATTTTTCAAATTCAACATTGACAAGTTTGCATAAAACCTTACAAACCTCCTCCTCTCTAATCGGACTAAAATGCATTTTGTTTATTTCTTCACTAACGAACTCAACATCTGCATCACTAACATTAAATCTTTTTAACATTGTGGGGGTAAACACTACATTAGGAGACTTTGTCTCTGATGACCTAGCATGTTTTACGCCTCGCACTGTCTTTTACGCAGAACAACTCAGTACAAATGCCTAACAGTTAAAGTTAAGAGAGTTAACGTAAACTACAACACCTTTGCCCTCTACAGCTACAATATTTTTTTTGCTTTTCCATCTCAATCTCAACTGTTAAACATTCCAATACATCTTCTATTGCAGTAGTCATGCCCTCGACTTTTTTGCATTTCAGGTCACTACAGATCCAGGGAATGACAAAGAGTTTCAACGCTGGCCGTTATATCTCCAGCAGGAGCATGCTTGCTCCTGCTCCGGGAGAGTGCCAGCCCACAGCCCACAGAGCTGTCTCCCAGTCCAGCTTCCATCGTAACTCCAAATTCCCGCAGACCTTCCATGGCGTCACGGGGGCAGTCAAAAGTTTTCTTTCCATCTTGCAAAAACTGTTTTTATTTAGCGAGAAACAAAATACCATCTTAACTTTTCGCTCCTGGAGTTGTTTCCTTGCGCCCGGTACATTGTGTGCTCCTCCTCCATGCCTGGTTTCTCTAAACTTCCGCTCTTTGCAATTCTCTCTTTTGGCGCCAGTCGCCGAAAAATTGTTTGAAGAGCAAAAATATCTCTTAAATTCCTGTTTTTCTGTCTCTGGTCTGCTTTGACTGTGACAAATAAGACTGATATGAATAAAGCCAATAATGCTCTAAGCTCTGTGCCTTACATAACCCTGTTGGTGTGTGTCATGTGGTGAGTGTTATGAATACCTGTCCACCCACTGGTAGGCTGCCTTCTCCAGTCCAGCAGCAGTGTAGCGCTGTGCAAGGCCCTCGTACATGGGACCAAGAGAACACTCACACTCAGACTGCAGCATGACCCAGCTGAGGATCATCCAGTGCTCACTCATGATGGCATAAGAAGACATTGTGCCAGGTGATAACACCACTTTTCTTACCACTTTGTGAGTATGATCCACCTTAGCTCCTGTCCAAACGTGGCCTGCAGCAGCAGAGTGAGGAGCTTCTCCTGACGCTGGTATTCAACAGTCAGCCTCTGAGTAACCCCTAAATGAAGCAGCAACTGTGTTTTCCTGAGGAGGCCTGTGATGGTTTTCTGGCCGTAGACCCCAGCCTCATCATCCCAGATGTTCTGTTCACTGAGGAGGTAAGTCAGATGAGCCCGCCGGTGCAATGTTTGGCAGTTTCTCCAGCCACTTTGGTTTTTCGATGAGAGTACTTTTTCCTCCTGTGGATTTGAGCAGCCATACAGAAAGTACAGGGTATAGTTATTTCTCGGCTGCTCCATGAATTTGTGCTCGGGCTTCCAAACGAAACATGAGTGCAGCTGTAAGTGCTTTGAAGAAGGGAGCTCCGTGACTGTATCAAGCGCCAAAGAGAGAAAGGAAGTCGCCTGGGAGCTAAACCAGGCCATAGCCCCAGTGCCTTGAGCTCCGACTTCATCCAAAGTTGGTGTTGGTGAGAACAGTTCCACTGGGCTATGTCATGGTCTATGTGAGATGCTGGGGGGCTGGAGCATGTGTCATGTTTGACAGCAGAGGCTACAAAGAGTAATGAGAAATATCTTACAGTGACATGTTAATGTCATTTTTCATCAGTATTTAAGAAGAAACATTTAGCTTGAGCAAGTGGTGCTGCCGCTGCATCTGTAAGTATGAAAGATTAGTATAAAAAGTTAAGAATAAAAGTCACATATAGCAAAACGCACCATAAAATAATAGCTATCAATGATATTGGTAACAATAATTGTGAGCCTGTTATTATTTTAGCCTGTTATATTTAAAAGTACTAACTGTGTGCATTTCTGCTCTGTTTACTTTCAGTTACCATAACCTGTGTTGATGCAGCAGGGGCTGGTTCCTCAACATCAACTTGGGAAGCAACAGCTAACAACTGAGGAGGAACTTGAAGTGGTAATATGAAAAACAGTGTTAAACAGAGTACAGGATTCACTGTGATAAGAAAAATATATTTTGTAGATTCCAGAGCTTTGCTTGTGTCGTCACTCACAGGACACACAGAAACTGAAGAGACTGGAGCAGACCTTTTCATAAATCTTAAGAAAAAAGAATGAATGTCATTTTCAAGCATAAAAGATTATGTGGCACTGGTACAAGTCAAGTCAAGCAAAGCACAACAGGAAAATATAAACCCAGTGATATTTTTGATGATTTCAGCTAAAAAGCGTGCAGAAAACACGATTTGTGTTGACATTTCATATCCTTAGATAAATAAGAGAACAAAAGAACATGCAATAGATCAAGCCAGAACGTGACCAAAAGAATACGCATGAACAGCTGTTATCAGGATGGAATCCTGTTTTGACAAAGATACTGTACTGTGTACTGGACCCCTGAGCCAGGCCAGTGTAGTCCCCCACAACCGGGGCCTGGAAGATGAGGTCCCAGACGAAGGGTCCCAGACAAAATGCACTGCATCAATCAACTTTATCAAGGGCTCACTTTTCACGCTGCCGCAGTGTGTCCACATGTGGTCATTTTTCGCAGCGTGGCAACATGAGCCGCAGAGTGCGCATCTGTGACCCAGACGCAAGACCAGATTTGCTTCTTGCAGTTTCTTTAGTGTAGTGGTTTTCAGGTTTGCAACAACACGCGAAAGGTTCCTGGTTTGAAACCGCAAAGAAACTTTTTGATCACACTAAAAGCATGTGTAGCAATTACATGTAATTGAGCAAAAGAGCAGTTTGCACTAATACAACTGATTGCAAAATGATTTCTGCCAAAGACTGCAACTGAGATAAATGCAAAGTACTTATCAGCTGAATGTTAAGAATGGTGCAGGCCATGAATCAGCATCTCTATCAAAGCTGGTCCTGCTGAGGCCTCAGAGAGATACACTCAGCATCTCCTCACAGCCTTGACATGAGATGATGCACTTAGCAAGATTTTGAATGTACTGCACTGGTCAAACTGAGTGTTTCAGCAGGAAGAGTGAAATTTTGGAAATGTCACAGTGAAACGTTGGCAAAAGAGGACGTGGGATTAAAGGAAAATAGGCTAAACCAGCTTTCAAGTCCTCGTTAGTATAGTGGCCAGTATCTCCGCCTGTCACGCGGAAGACCGGGGTTCGATTCCCGATGGGGAGCTTTGCTCTTGTACTAGACTACACTTGTTGGGAGTTGTGCAGTAAGACTTCATTGAAAGTTTTTTTCACAAAAGCCTAGCGACCTTTGAAGATCATACTGCTACAAAGAAATGAATCTGGAAAGTTCATTTTATTGCACTTATTTATCACACAACTTCCTAATTGTGGCCTAAGCATAAAATCCTTAAGTTTATTTAGTGTTCTCATTTAAGATCATTTTAAAACACTTTCAGGCAGCCGTTAAAGACATAAGTTAAGTTGTCTTAATAAATGGTATAAACATCAGAAAAGGTAAAGATTTGAAAAAAACAAAACATATTTAATCTTTTCATGTTCTGGTTGATATTACCTTCAGCAGTTAATTAGTGGGAGTAAGTTTTTATCAAATCATGTTAAATTATGTAGACCATGTCTAGTTTAAGTGCAGAGCCATTATGAACAGTAAATATTAGTACTTAGTAAAACACAGATCCTGAGGTATGGCAGATATAATCTTTATTTTCAGGAAGCTGCAGGTGAAGCTGGTCCATGTTCTACTTTGTCACAGGTTTGACACGGGTCTAATCTTCATGCGCTGCTCTTTCTCACAGGAAACACAGACAGGAACAAAAACAAAAAACAGTATTTAATGTTTAGCCAATAAAAGAAATGTAGAAATACAAAGCTGTTTCTGCACAGTAAGTAACTTATACCTGTGACTAAATACTTGCATGCTTCTTAATTTAAACACTCATCAATGTCACACTAAAAGAAATAGACATTAAAAGTGGAGTGTTTCGTTTTCTATAGTTTATGTGTAAATGGAAAATACAGGTTTTTCTAAATGCTGCACGTTTGCAGGGGTCCTGGGTTTAGTGTTATATGAACTAAAAGATCATGGAGGCATTATAAATCTACTATTTGAATATCTTCACGTGTTATATGCTTAAACATTGCTGTTATTATCATATGAAATAAGAATGAGGCTTTATTATTTTACTGTCAAAATGTGCCTCCGTCAAATACTAAAGCCTTAATGTACAAACGTTGCAAATTAGGGCGAGATAAACAAATATGAAGGATATAATTAAATATGTTTCAAAAACACGGTTTAATTTTTAACAGAGTTAGAAAGGTTTATTAGACAAAGATAAAAATTTGCTCATGCTTAAAACTATATCTTATTAATAAAACGCTTTAATATTGCTATTAATGATCTGATATTAACAGCAGGAGTTAAACT
Source organism: Rhyacichthys aspro (assembly GCA_036850595.1). Classification (NCBI taxonomy): domain Eukaryota; kingdom Metazoa; phylum Chordata; class Actinopteri; order Gobiiformes; family Rhyacichthyidae; genus Rhyacichthys; species Rhyacichthys aspro. The sequence goes on along the minus strand of JAWCTZ010000030.1, from coordinate 171,643 downwards.
AATGTACTAACGTAAGGACTATGGTTTTTAACTCTGCAACATTACACTGCTCCTCACCAGATTTAACGTTAGCAGTTGAGCTAGCTGAGCTAGTTGTTGTTTTCAGTATGTTCACAATACTCATGAAAGAGGAGGCCCCAGGCCTAGTTGCCTCTGGTCCGCTGTATTTGTATTTCTTTAAGTCAGACCCCATTTTAGCCAGAAACAAAATACAAAAAGTAACAGTGTCTTTTTGTCTACCTTCTGCAGCACAATATATATGAATGTAGGTCAAAAAACATTACTTTAGACATTTTTAAAACAACAGTCAGTGGGAGCCTCCACAAACACTTCTTACTCCATTGCTGGCTTTAACAGTTTTTTTGTTTTTTTTAGCTAAACACTCTTCTTGACAAATATGTTCCATCTCTTTTTGCTCGTCAGAAAATTCATTTAACCACGCTTCATTAAATTCTAGGTCTCTCTCTTTGTAAAAGATCATCTTACTCTCATTTGTTTTAACATTATCTGTTCCCTATATATCCTTCTGTGTAAGGCTTGTTTCTAATATTTTCTTTATTTTATGGTTATTACCACTATGTATTTTTTCTATCTATGTTTGAGATATTTCTTATTCATTATACAAATGCATTTTTCTTTTTAATTTTAACTATTTTGATGACACACTAGAATTAGCATTTGCGGTCCGTTTTGGTAATAAAGTACTTTTTCTTTGCACATTATCGCAAGATTGAAAATATCCTTTTTCAAAACATGTATTAATTTTGCAATAACCATAACAGTTTGAAAAGTGAGATCTATTAATGCATTTCAAACTGTTGCTTGTATCTCAAACAAATCCCCATTAAAAGTCACCATCATGTGATTGTACATTGAGGCATGTTAGAGCAGGACAAAGCCAGACCAGAGGATATACTTCACACTCTTCACAAAATTAATAAAGAGGACATTAATCAAGACTGTGAAAGCTGTTTGTGTGTTTAATTTTTATTTAATGCCACAAGATTTAAACATTTGGGTCTCACCTACACCTTTAATATGTTACATAACTTGTTGCTTCCTTTTTCTGCAGAAATACCCCTGTCCCCTTCAGGTAGTAGATGTCAGCGGTCACTCAAGTCACTGGTGTGTGGATAGTCTTCCAGAATCTTCTTTTTAATATATGCTGAATGGATATTTAATTTACTTAATATGACTGAATTTCATTTCATTTCATCTTCTACCGCTTATCCCACTTTGTGGGGTCGTGGGTGGCTGGAGCCTATCCCAGCAGCTTTGGGCCTTAGGCGGGGTACACCCTGGACAGTGGCCAGTTCGTCGCAGGGCTGACACTTAGAGACAGACACTGACAGACAACCATTCACTCTCACATTCATCCACTAGGGGCACTTTAGAGTCACCAATTCACCTAAAAAAAATCCACAAAAAAACTGTAGACAGCAGCTTCAATAGGTACATAGGTATATAATAAATATTATATATAATATAATACAAACCTGGTCCTGCACCACCAGACCCCTGACACGTCCTCCGCCTCTTTCCATGTGTTACAAACTGATTCTAACAACTGTAACAAAAACTGAGACCTGAAAGTTTGCTTTCCAAATGTACTGCTGAGGCACACGGGAAAGTGGGATGGAGAAAACTGACTCCATCTGTAAAACAAAATGAGGACAATAAAAATAAAAACGTGTTTTAGTGTAAGCTTATAGGATCTAAAGCAAATATATAACACACAGCTAACAAACCTGCTGTGGCTGAACCAGCCTCTGGCTGGGACCCCCATGAGAGTGCGAAGGGTACCCGGCGTCCACTCAGAAAGACCTGGTCGTGGCAGAGGGACTGGGCCTGTCACATCCAGCTTAAGTGAGACTCTACTGACGGGCGGGTAAGGCCTCGGAGACACTGGGGTGGGTGGAGTTGATGGGGTCAGTGTTCAGCAGGGGCACGAGATGGTCCACAGTAACTGGTTTTCACTCCGATGGACCTAAAGTAGACACAAAAAATCTATTTATTAGATGGACAGTGGAAAAGTGTGATTTTCTTTAAAAAAAATTGTATTTAATTTTTTAACACATTTCACTTAAACCGTCTCGCCCCCACAGCTCCAAACAGATCATCGAGAAGTGTTCAGCCGCAGGGAAATACTTGATACCATCAATAATATAATAAAAACTGATTGTTTTGGAATATCTTTTAAAATTAATAGGCTGTCTTTAAGATGTCATTTATTAATACAGCAAAGAAGCAAAGGCTGCTTTTTACTCATACGTAACGTTTATTACGTACGTAAGTGGAAAGTCCAGGACACACATCTAGACAAATGAATTCATTCATCAATCTTCTACTGCTTGTCCTGTTGGGGGTCTTGGGTGGCTGGAGCCTATTTCAGCAGCTTTGGGTCTGAGGTAGGGTACAACCTGGACAATAGCCAGTTAATCACAGGGACACCTAGAGACAAATATAATATAAGGTTCTCCTTAACATTTAACATATATTGAAAAAAAAACCTGCGTACATTTGGCCAGCGGCTGCAGACGGTGTCAAGGTACCGACCGAAGTCAGCAGCAGCCTCAGAGATGGTCTTGCTAGCCGTGAGAAGTCCATCTCGAGCTCTGCCGCGCTTGCTCCCACAGTGGAGCTGATGCCAAAGGAAAGGCATCAACACATCAGAACAATCCCATCCACCAGGTGGCCTAATTCGGAGCGTCCGACACAGAGGAAACTGGAAAATACAAAACATTATAATACATTTTAATCATGTTTTGCTTCAAAATTAAGTTATTTCTAATTATTCACACCTCATTTCTGCCCAATAAATAAAAATTTTAAAATTACTAACCCATTTCTTTACATTACGATGATATATTACTCTACATAGATAGAGCATCATCCTCTATTACACACATTTTGGAAACTTTTACTTTTGCTTCCTACTCTGGACTAAATCTGCATTATTACCATTAAATTCTCATATGATCCCTGCTTCTCTTCCTGTGATAATCCCTACTGTCAAACATTGTAGATATCTAGAGTTGATATATTAATCTGTCTGGTTTTAATTTCTTATGGTCAGACCAATGTTTTTAGAGTGTTTTTACCTTGACATGTTTCGACTGCTAACCTTCCTGCAGTCTTCAATCCTCAATCACAGGGCGTCATCCTACTGCTTCAGGTATCTCCGCTCCACCACACACTAAATCAACTAAACATTTAGTTCTTGGCCTCATCTTTGGTTCAGAGAGATATTTTATTAAACTCTGCACAAAAAACAATGAAGAGGACATTAATTACACTTTGAAAGCTGTTTTATATTTTATTTGTACTATTTTTGGGTCACACCTCAGTTTTCTAAAGAATGTGTCAAATTTTTTTGTATTTCAAAGTGTCTGTGGAGGTTTTCATTCATTCAGGACATATTCAAAAAAAGGTTTTGACAAACCTACGTCCAGATGCCTTGTCAAGTATTTTTTTTGCACAAACTGATTAAATCTTTATATGTTATTATGTAAAAACAATTTACATTACTTTTTAAATTGGTCTCATTCTGAGCCAATTAAATTACCGTCTTAAACCTTACACATTTATACAACCAGCTTTTCTCTTTCTGCTATTTTTGGCTGTGACCTGATGCTTTTGTTTCTCTGCAGAAAAGCCTTGCCCCTTTGATCAGGGTTTAGTTGCTGTCATAGTCTGCAGTCTTGTCTTTCCCTCTGTCTCCCCCTCCCTTCCTTGTGTATGTGAGTGTGTCTCTGACTGTTTGGACGTGGCTACTCTGAGGCTCACCTGGATTCCATCTACAGTCAACAGCAGTAGTCGAGGGCCAGCTTCACAGCCACTCCTCGCCAGTTTGTTTGCTCAACTACACCAGTTAGTAACAGCATTTGGCAATACTTACCTGCGGATATTTCTGCTGAACTTTTCTTTGTGTCTCCAGATTCTGCCTGCCTGCCTGCCCACCTGCTCTCCTGACTACCCACTTACCTGCTTCATCACCTGTCTGCCTCCTTACCTGCTCCGGTCCAACACCACTCAGCTGCACAACTCCAATAAACTTGTTAGAACTGCTTACCGGTGTTCTGTCTGCTTTTGGGTCCAATAGAAAACCGTGACAGTTGCATTTTAACAGGGTTTAGTTGGACTTGAGCTGGTCTACTTCCGGTTTATGGTTTATTGATGTTTTTAAGACACTTCATTGCCCCCTAATGTCCCCTAATTTGGAGACCTAGGGGCCCCCCAAATAGCATAGTTGTTGACAACTAGCATCAACAGTTGGTTCTGTTTTGTTGTGTTTTCTCCTCCCCTTTTCTTTTTCAGCTGTGGCTGGTTTTCCTCAGTGAGGCAGATAGACAGACCTGCAGCCAATAGAGCTCATCAACCTGACTACAAAGACCTGCTCTACTCACCAACACTCTGACAGATCATTCAGTCCTGTTTGGTAGCACACTCTGGGTCTCTGTGTCAGAGATAGGTTTATGGGTTGAGAGGCTTATCTGCTTCTCCTCCATTTGTCCAGTTTATCTTCCGGGCTTCCTCCTGCTTCCAGGCAACACCCTGTTTCCACAGTCAGCTTGTTTTTGGTTAAATAAACACCTCTTTCATTTAAAATCACAGAGTCAGTCTCTGCTTGAACAAATCTTTAACAGAAATATCTGGCCAAGAGTCAAGAGATTCAAATAGTCCCTTCTGTCTCAAGGAGCATGTGTCTGTCAGCATGAGAAAGCTCTACAGGAGATCATGGCCCTGATCATAACCTGTCTACCAGTGTTAACCAGCTTCGTTGCCTCTTCTCAGACCACACTGTCTCCCACTGAACATGCTCTTTTTTCTAAATGACAACTTTTTGGTTGTCACCCATAGTTTGTAGCAGCATGCATATTAAAAAGCAATGTTATTTGACAAATTCGACAAAAAAGAGTGAAAATTTCACATCAGGGTTGAATTCTTAATTCACTTTGAAGGAGGCTTCTCTGTTTCCAACATTATTTCCAAAAGGGTCAGGGTATTTATTAGGGGTGGGAGAAAAAAATTGTGTCTGAATTACAATTCAAATTTCAAATTGAAATTTTTAAAAATCTATTTTTTAAATGTTTTTAAAAATAAAGTGCTGTCGTCGTACTAAAAAGACGGAACCCACCCGTGAGAGTTTGTGTGTCACCCGGACAGATTAGAGAGCACAGGGCAGAGGACAGCGTGAGCCATGGAAGAAAAAATACAATCTGAATCCCTTCCCTAGAGCCTTCGGGTTCTTAGTTGTCGGTTTTTATTGCTCTGTTAATATACAAGAATGCAAAAAGTGTCCTCTTAGCCCTAAAATTAGCAGCCTTGGCTTATATTATTAAATGATGCTGTTAATTGGAATTGCCTATATTTTTCAGCCATTGCGCAAAACCCCCTATTTTCTAAAGTGAAAGAGGTTTTCCTAATCAAATCGATTTCAGAGAATAGCAGAGAATAATGCCTAGTAATTTGCTCCCATTTTAAAAGTCCTTTGATTAAATTACATATACTTTTAAGTCATAGCTCTTAGCCGTGCATTGCCTTTGTTTGACGGAATAACCGCTGTGTGAATTATAGCGCACTCCAAAATGTTCAGCTCGAATAGTTTGGCTGAAAAAGCTTCGCTCAAAGCTTTGTTCAGTCTGCACCAGCCTGAAAGTGAGTGTGTGTTTACCATTCAGACGGAGCATAGCGGTCTAGAAATGAGCCGAGCAGCGCCGGTAAGTAAATAGGTGGCTGGTATGGATCTTTAAATGAAGCGGGGGCCTTTGCACAAATGGCTGTCTGCAGGCACTCGGCTAATTGTGTTTTGTCTGATGAAACATCCCGCTCTATTGTGATGTTTCCCCATAAAGAATATAGCAGAGAGGGGAGTCTTGTTCTATTTATCAGAGGAGGAACACAAAAACAGACAAAAGGGTGTCTTCATATTACATCTTCTTATTCAAGATGCAACAACTTTGTATTTTTGTTGATCAGAAGGAACCTGTATTAGTCTAAAACATATTCTTACATGGAAAGTAACACTGAACACCTTTGGTAATAATCTGTTCATGTAAAGTCACACAGCTCACCTACTGCTTAATGCAATACAGTTTGTTACAGATTCTCCTTGCACTTTCATTATGCATAATTTCATTATGCATAAATTCAACATTGACCTGATTTATGCATGTAGCACGGATGCAGTACATGCTCTGAAGTCAATGGGCTGACTGTGGCTAATAATAGTGCACTTGATACAGAACACAGTATTATATGGAAGAACAACAGTAGTGTACAGGAAATAAATAATAAAACCTTCACAACAAAAAGTTCAATGGTTAAGGCAGGGATCCTGTGTGGTACAAGGATTCTGTGGGTTCTTCACCCAACTGTCCAAAGACATATGTATTATGGCATCAAGGCATTCTAGAATCCTTTATGACATTATTACATTCTAAGATCACTTATGACAACATGACATAGAAACTCTTATGACATCATGGCACTCTAGAATCCCTTATGACATCATGAAACTTCAATAATCAAACTCTTTTGACAGAGCACCTTAGAAACCATTATGACAACATGAGATTGTAGAAAGACTTATAACATCATTACATTCTAGAATCCCTTATGACAACATTACATTCTAGAGTCCCATATGACAACATTACATTCTAGAGTCCCATATGACAACATTATATTCTAGAATCCCTTATGACAACATTACATTCTAGAGTCCCATATGACAACATTACATTCTAGAGTCCCATATGACAGAATTACATTCTAGAATCTCTTATGACAGCATTACATTCTAGAATCCCATATGACATAATTACATTCTAGAATCTCTTATGACAACATTACATTCTAGAATCCCTTATGACAACATTACATTCTAGAATCCCATATGACAACATTACATTCTAGAATCCCTATATGACAACATTACAGTAGATCAGGGACGCTCAGTTTGCCATTTTTAGACTTCAGTCTTGGCTTGACATGAGCCTTCCATCCGGCCTTTGCCCCTGCAGACATCAGAATAGAGCAAATCGCATTATGGTTGGCCATACAGTTCCTTTTAAGGACCGGACAGAGGCTTATAATGTGTGCCAGGGTTTCTTTCGCCTGACCACATAGGCGGCACATCGCTGAGAGGCCTCTTCCCCTGAGGGTTGAGGCCAGGACCGGGAATGTGTTGGAGCGCACCTGGAGCGCCATAATATATTCTGACTCAGTTAAGCCTGCTCTCCCAGGGTCATTTGGGGACTCCCATGCCTCCATCTTTGTAGCTACGATATATCTCATGTACCTTCAGTTTTAGTAGACCCTTGACAGGGTTGATTCGTACGCCCAGTTACCTGACCGAGTCTTCCAGTTTTATCATGTGCACTTTCTGGCCGTGAAGGGACCAGTCATTGCACTTATTGAATGTTATATTACGCCCTTCGGATCTGATGTAGAATCCATGGCACTTGTCCACATTGTCTTTGAAGCCTGTTACGTATGTGAATGTCCAGGATCCTCTGCATGCCCTGCCAGAAGTCACTCAAGAGGACTAGGTCATCGGCAAAGGCCATGGTGGTGATGTTCTTGTCATTTCCGAACTCGAAGCCCTGTCCCTCCAAGTCTAGTAAGTATAGTAGGGGGTCTAGAGACAAGTTAAATAGGAGTGGTGACAGGGGGTCACCTTGTTTGACCCCGGTCTTGATTTCAATAGGTTTTGTAATGCCTTGACCGGTTTTGATTCTGGAGACACGTGTCTTACCATCCGGTCCACACATCGTCGTTTCAAGCTTTCATTTATGAGTCGATGAGATACAGTGTCAAAGGTCTTAGCTAGGTCTATAAAGACCACAGCTAGTTGGCGCCTTCTCATTTTACAGTGTTTTAGATGCCGTTTAGGACTAGTAGATTCTCAGCGCAGCCTGGAGTTGGCACAAATCCCTTTTGCCTGGGATGCAGCTTACATGCTTCGCCCAGTCGTTTAGCCAGGATGAGTCCAGAGAATAACCGAGCTCAGGGTGATCAGCCTCCAGTTCTTTATGTCTCTGAGTTTAGACTCCTCATTGGTCTTTGGGATGAGGGTCGTCCTGCTTCGTTTGAGGCATAGTGGCATGTGTCTTTTAGCTAGCATGTGGTTGAAGATTGCCGCTAATTTTTCCCCTTTGCGGTCGAAAAGTAGTAAGTGGGATCTTTTTGTCCCGTCAGGTCTGGGGCTACTGGAGACTTTCATCCGTTTGATGGTCATGATCATCTCAGATGGTGAAATTGGGTGACCAAAGGGTGTATTGTCTGCCAGAAGGAGTTTGGCAAACTGACCCAGGCCCCAATATTCATTAGAGGCCTCCCAGATTTCTTGGTATGTTTTTGATACTTCCTGGGGTGTGAACGGGCATTGGACTGTCACCAGGGAGTTATCAAGGATTGTAGAAGCAGCGAAATTTCAATTCTTAAGCCATAGTCGTTGCAACGCCCTGTAAGCAGAGGGTTAGCCGATCGGGGAGCCGATAATGTAGCTCTCAGCCTTCGTGCAGGACGGGACCGCTTGCAGTTTAATCCTCGATTAGCTGGGGAATGCATTCCGAGACTTCGCTCCTCCTCAGGCAGCGGACACCGTACTACCTGTAAGAGAGGGAGGAGAGGGAGCCATTAGTGTTAGAGAATTTTGGGATCTATTGTAAGGTTGTGATGCCCTGAGCCTTGGGCTCTGTCAACAGATAGACTCAGACACCTGCAGATAATATGTCTCCAATCTCGAGCCTAATCAGCTGAATAACAACTGAATACCAACTCTTTGTTATTGTACTGTTTGCGTATTGACCTTCTATGAGGTTTTATAAACTCTGACCAATGAAAGCATGGCCAGACTTGAATGTTCAATACTACTCTGTGTTGACTGTTCAACTGTCTCCGGGCCTGTATTTGATGGTAATAAACTTCTCCTGTTTAAGACATCCAGACTCTCTTCAGTCCTTTATGTGGTCCAATACTTTGAAGCTCTAAGGCAGTAACCCAATTCGCTTACAATATTGGCATCGTGAACAACGGAAATCTATATACAGCTGGACTGGTGAGTGCAAATTATTTTTTTCTCTTTTAAGAGAAGTGTTGCATTACCAGAACCAGGCTTGACAGATAGATCCTATGTGTTGGAAAAATGGGTACAATACACAGTCCTTGAGCTATTGGTCACATATGTGAATTTAAATGTAAGTTTGAATTCAATTGGTTATGCAATTAAATGCTTGTTTAAAGTGATTGGCTAATTTTGGAGTTAACGTTGGTACCAGTATTCGGCTGAGGCCGTACTGGTTGCCTGTGAATTCATGAGAACAGCTAAACATAATGAGCAGTATGAAGTACTGAAATTTGGACGTTCTGAGAGCTCTGGGTGAGCTTTCCAACATTGAATTCTGTTTCGATAACAGTTTCAAAGGCCAATGTAATTGTTATTAAGGCGGTGTGTGAGCAAGAGTGAAAGCTGTGAGTACCGCAGTAATTACAGGCTGCACCATGTGAAAACCTTGGTGGATTGGCGTTGTATTTGGTGGTCATAGCACTCTGTAGTGAGATTGAGCACCGGTTTTGTTTTTCTTGAAACTATATGTCCAGGACTATAGCTAAAGAAGAGGCATGATAGTTGTTCTGTGAAGGGTCTTAATGTCTGGGGAGGGCCTAGGAAACTTCCTTAGAATCACTAATTCCCTGGTAGGCGCCTATTTCTTAAATTGTGCACGTGGGATACATTCAGGATAAAAGATTCTGAACTTGTATCTGGCTCTTGCTACCACTGTGGTAACTCTAATAAAAAGTGTTTAGAAGTTTTCAAGCAAACAATGGCTGATTATATTTCTGGATGCTGCAGTAGATTTTTGCCATAAATGTGTTATCTGTTATTTACTATATGTCCTATTAAGTGTCTTATGAAGTTCAAAGTTACTATGGGTTGGGTATTAACCACAGATTCCACCACACAATGTCTAGCTTAAGTCTTTAATGAACCAACTCACTAAGATCTAAACATCAGACACACATTTCTTCTTTCTCTACACCTGGTGCAAGGCCATACCTCTACACCTCTAACTTCATCATAGACATCAGCTTTAAAGCTACAGTCTGTAGACTAGCCTCAACTAGACCAAAACCCTCTCCTGTAGAGCACACACACAAGTAAAGGGCTTAATAATCCTGTGTTACGACGAGGTTAAGGCATGGGTGTGCACTCATGACCTTTAGAGCCCTATGGAATACTCCAGTCTCAACTTATTGAAGTTGAGCCTTGAAGAAGATTGTTTCACCTGAAGAGCCTGGACAAAATGGATTACTTGAAGATGAGTTAGGGAACTCGTCGTATCAGGCATAATAATCCTGTGTTACGACGAGGTTAAGGCATGTGTGTGTACCCATGGCCGTTAGAGCCCTATGGAATACTTCTACACTGGAAATGTTTTGCCACATGGACTCTTTGCCCCACATTGCCCCTGGATCCTTGTCCCATTGCACTGATGCAGTCTCACTGCTCAGTGTGAAGAAATGGACTGTTCTTTAATTAATAATTTGATTAATTAATTTTAGTGATATAACTAATAATAATAATAATAACTACCTTCTTGTTTTAATCAATAGATACATTTTACTTTGTAATGGTTTATATAGAACAATTTAGCTAGCAATTTTGCTGTTGCACATTGTATATGCATTCAGCAACTTATTTTATTTAATCAAATTTGACCATTCACCACATTTTTGTAAATTGATTTTATTGTATTTGTTTTAATACTAAAAGTTAAATGTGCAAGAAAAAAGAAAATACACAGCTGTTGTAACTGTTCCTGAAAACATTTTCTGTAGTTCTTTCAAATAAACATGAATAACAGTTGCAGGTTTAATTTCAGTCACTTTATCTTTTACTTCTTTATTTAATGTTCTCATTCTTACATCTTGGGTCTTGCTGATTCTAATTTTATTTTTGTTAAACACCACTTGCTATATTTCTGCACATAACAGATGTGTTGAGGTTGTGCAGCACTGATGAACTGTACTGTGGACGTTTGAATACAAGGCATTGTTCTGACAAACCACACAAACTAATCTGCACTTGATTTAAGTTTAAAGGGCCATTGTGTAACTTTCATAAATTTCTACCAGTTACTGACACCTGTGGCCGTTAGAGGAACTGCAGTCAGTGTCGTGCTCGCTCTCACGCGCGCGTTCGTACGAGCACGACTGAGGAAGCGGAGTATTAGCATCAACACACTCTTTTACAGACTCAAGTCAGACTCAACACAGACTCTGAGATTTACCGGAGTCATGTTTACGGAGGAGGTAAGAGAAGTTACACTTCTGAAAGTTTGACAAACTTTATTTGAGACTAAACTATACTTGACTCTCGAGACTGACAGAGAGTGAACTCTTGAGACAGAGGCAAGAGAACGACTAATGTTTGACAATAGCATGTTTTATAAAGTGTTTTTCAACACAATACAGTAGTTAGAGCAAACTCTGTGTGCTATATTATCGACTGTATGTAACGTTTGTCAAAAAAGCGTTGACAAACGTTAGCTTAGCTATAGCTAGCTTTAGCACTAGCTCACGTAGTTTCCATCGAGACCCTGCAGTGTTTACACAGGAGTCTCAGCAGAATAACGGCAAAAGTTAGTGAATTTATCTCTATCAGACAGGATACGATACATAATGTGTTACTATTACTGTTATTTTGCCGAGACATTAGAGCATTTCATTTTTATTTGATCAGCTAATGTCTAAACAGCTGCACTGTTCCTAAACCTTGTGTAAAACATCAGTGACAAGCACCAAAACAACACTCACTGACCTCTTATTTATTTTGGAGAAAAGCAAAATACATATTACAAAGTACAGGAGTTTTGCTTGTTTCTAGGTACCACTACTGTACTAACTTGGTCTGGCATTAGGTTGAGACAACATAAATGTAACCCCACTGTACCATTTCAGCTTATACTTGTTTATTTTACTCTTGGTTCATTCAGAATACCTCCAACATGAAATTTGGCTCAATAAATGAACAAATAAGTCATATATTTTTATTGTTCTCTTCTCAGGACTCCAGCTCTGGAGTTTGAAGCTCTTGTGCAGGAGATCAGTGACTGCAGCATCTGTCTCCGGAGAAGGATGAAGTGCTCCAGATGAATGGAACTCGTCTGTGAGGGGTTTTTTCTGGATGTGCCGGAGAGAGTCACACCAGGACCAGCCGAACCCAACAGGGGTCAGCCAGCTCGGTGCACCTGCCTGAACTGCCCAGTCATGACAACAGATCTAGAAAACAAATGCTGCAGGAGGATCCAACAGGGCGTCTCAGAACACCACATGGAGCTGTTTTTATTTATTTATTTATTTATTTATTTATTTAAAAAATACTTTCATTTGTTTTATTAATTGAAAGTTTTATATGGTGTTTATATACAGGCAGAAATAAATATACATTTTTTATAGATTCTTTCCTGCACATATTTATTGTAAAGGAATTGCTGTATTTGAGCACTGTCTCTTTTTATTGCTTCCCTTTGTTTTTGAGGCTGAAGTCTAAAGAGAGAGAGAGAATAATAAGCATTGGTGTCATTTTTACGGTCATGACATACATTTATTTACTTTATTATAACATACAATACATAGATAATACAGATAACGTTTGACAGGTAACAAACATGTCCACAGCATTGTAGATAAGTGCATCTTGATATTATGATGTAAATAACAAAACAGGCTTGACTTCTCCACTGGAGCATGATACCTGAACATAACAGTTCCTTGTGAGAGACAGGTAAGGACTGTGGACATGTGGCTGACATACCTGTCCTCTGCAGAGTGGTGTCTGGGCCAGTTCAGCTGTAGGTGGGGACACAACCCCAGGGAGGAGACTAGGGGCCCAAGGGTCATCTGGCCCATGACCTCTTTGTCCCACATCCAGAGGTGCATGCTGGATCTGCCGAGGGCCCACTCGTGCTCACCGCTGACGTGGTGCAGTACACCTCAGCACAGAGCCTAAATATATTGAATTTAGAGTCTAAGTTACAAGGAATGATCACATCTGAGTTCATTTTTTATCTGAAATACTAACTGAAAACAAACTTACCTGTCAGATCCTGCAGTTATTGATTCAGGATGGTGTGGCAATCCTGTCTATTTTCTTGGTGTTTTCCACTGTTGTTTTCTCATAGCTGTAAACAATTCACCTATTGTTAGAATACAGGGAAATACAATATTTACAACAGCATTACTATTGACAGTGCCACTGTATTTTCAACAAATAAACAAAATATAACCACATTTTCATTGATCGATTACCTCCATGTTACTAACCAGCTTACCATTTGATTATTAGTTACCTAACATACAAATAAATGCACAAGCACAGCTAATCCCACCACATATGTTTACTTTATTTGTATATACGCTCTATTGTGTGCCGTGCTGTGTATCACAACCGAGACAAGCGGATGTGATTTTCATTATAATAAACAGTCAGACCTGTAAATAATCATGACATGAATATAACGAGGTAACCAGTGAAACACGTGAGGTAGAGTTACCTTTAGCTCGTCTGTGATGACAATTACATTCGGTCTAACAGACAGTTGTAACGTTAGTGTAATGGCTCGCGTTTTCTGGTGTTTATTTAGCAAACGAGCCAATGTTAGTGTAACTCAAAAATGCCACACAGAGTTGGCATTAGCTGCTGTGTGAAGACAGCCGATAAGTAAGAAAAGCTAGGACATCACATTTGTCAGATTCATAAGCCTCGGGAGTCAGGATCATAACGAAGTTATGGTCTGAAGGTATTTAATCCATTCAAAACACAAACTTATTTAGAGACGTTGCTGTTAGCTAGTTAGCATCCCCGTTTCGGAAGCATGCTATTGTTATTTAGCATTAGACAACTGATAACAAAGCATCACAAGATATTTTACATGGTCAGTGATGATGTCTTACCTTCTGAATGAAAAGAAAGCCGATACTGGGTCTGTTGTATCCCCAGAGCAGTTCTTCGCTCTCGCGGCCGACTCTGGCTCGTCTTCCTCCGGCGCCGGTCACACTCCTTTGGGTCTGCGGGCCTCGCTCGATAAAACGTTCTTTGTTTTTTTAATGTTTGCGGGAAGTTTGTGTCGGTGTCCGGGTTGTGCTGTGTTGCTGGAGGCCGTTCGGGGTTTTTTGTGTCTGCAGAGTCCACCTCAAAACTAACGCGAACTAATGCCGCTGACTGTCATGGCCGCCGCGCAGGAAAGTCCAAGACCAAGGAGACGAGAACGCGCACGACGTCACATCCGCCTCGATTTCGCGGAAATCCGAATACTACTCAATGAAATGAGGCTACAGGCTTATAGAGGCAACCAAGTTGGATACTTAAAATGTTATCCTTCTCATCACAGCATTGACAGGCTGACTTCTGGGCAAATAAAAGCCTTATTTATTCTTAAAATCCTACACATAGCTCCTTTAATGATAAGACATATAAGATATAATATAATACAACTGCTATTTGTGACATCTGCGCAGAAAAAAGACACATGAGGCACATCCACAGAGAAAAAATCCAAGAAAATCCAAAAGTGTGGACGGTGAGCAACACCAGGATAATCACCGTCGTCTCAGCCGCTGCCCCCTGGTGGCCTGGAAAAAAACACATTATTCAGAAAAGACTAAACCATGATTGAACCAGCACTAAACAGGACTAAAGCAGGTCTTAGCCAGGATTAAACCAGGACTAAACCCAAGACTAAACCAAGACCAGACAATGGCTTCAACAGGACTTAACTCAAGACTCAAACTGCACTAAACCAGACTAAACTACCACAAAACAAATAAAGCATAAATAAAACCAAGACTAAATCATGTAAAGTTCACAGAAAATTCAAACGGGACAAATGTATGTCCAAAAATAACAACAAATTCTCTAAATTCTCCTTTAAATGGTCAGAATTCAGGTGAGAGCAGTACCTTACAGTAGAAGTAGAGAGCAGGGATGTATATGAGCTTCAACAGGAGGATGAGCGCCACCCTCAGGATCAGCTCTGAATCACGGGCTGCAATCAGTAAATGTTATATTAATGACTCTAATCTGTCTAAAAGCTAATGCAGGCTGATATAACCAAAAATAAAATCCTGATTTTGAATAAAATGATATTTAACAATCTCAGTATTCTCCAGTTTGTCTCACCTCCTCAGACGACTGCTGTGAACAGAATATATGTCAGATAATGCTATGGCACAAGCATGCTTGCATTGAAAAACCACAAACATTATGATGGATTAAGAGTTTTTGGTGCATAAATACTTGTTATATTCCTAAGAGAAAATGTTTGGTCAATTACATGGAATGTCTTGAGAAAAGCATTTTGAGAAAAGTAGTTACAGCCACTAGCATGTGTTAGAAAACAGTTCAAAACAGGCTACAAATCAAATAAATGACTGAGCAGCCAATGAGCAACAGATGATCACACATTAAAGTCTTTTTTAATCACAGCTTGTGATCTGTTACTGCAGAGGCCTGTTGCTCAAAGCTGGTTCAGGTTTTGATCCAGGTAAGTTCAGGTTTAGTTTGAACAGTTTTCTGGCTCCAGAAGGAGGTTTGGTTTTGTGCAGGTTTCATTGCCATGGTAACAGCTCTGGAGCAGGTTTTATTCTGGTTTAGCATCCACAAAACCAAACTGAGGCCTAGTCACACGTAGCCGGGTATTTGGGAAAACGAATATATTTTTATGCGTTTGGGTCTTTCATCCACACGTAAACACAGTATTGCGTCACTAAAAACAATCATTTCTGAAAACTCCGACCGAGGTGAAGATTTTGGAAAACTTTGTTTTTTTGCGTTTGCGTGTGTACATAGGAAAACAGGGGTTTTGGGTTCTAACGTCACAGCCTGAAACAAGTCATGCATCAACGTCACATGTGTGACTGAATACACTGCGTACAGGCTTGGCATGTACAGCGCTGAAAAGGCGTATTTATGCGGGTTTGTGTAGATGAAAACTTTTTTGCGGTCTGATGTGTACCAAATTATTTTTGAAAACAGGGTGGGGGTATTCGTTTTAAAATACCCGGCTATGTGTGAACTAGGCCTAATATCAGCTGTGAGCAAGTCACATGATCTGATGCTGCATCAGCTTCATCTTATTATATTTTTGGTTCAAGAATACTTTATTAAACTCTGCACAAAAACAATGTAGAGGGGACATTAATAACACTTTGAGAAGCTGTTTATTTTGAATTTGGGTTACACACTAAGTTTTCTAAAGAATGTGTCAAATATTTTTGATTCAACCTTTTTCATATTTCAAAGTGTCTGTGGAGGTTCTCATTCACCCAGGACATATTCAAGAAAGAATTTTGATAAACCCTCGTCAGATGCCTTCCCAAACCTTTTCTAGACATTTCTATTTATTTTTGCTTGGCATTTTTCACTGCACAAAAATGATTTACATGACTTTTAAATTGGTCTCATTCTGAGCGTGAGCCAATTAAAATGACCCTCTTAAACCTTACACATTTATACAACCTTCGCTTTTCTCTTTCTCCTGTTTGGCTGTGACCTGTTGCTTCCTGTTTCTCTGCAGAAAAGCTCCCACCTCCTTTTTTCCCTCCAGGATTTGAATCCTATTGACTGTTCACTTCTGATAGCCCAGTTATAATTGGATATGGTTTAAACCTGAGCTGAAGAAAGCTGAACCAGCATCGAAGCAACAGAAACTTAACCTAGAACCTATTCACTCTGAGACACTGAATCTGAACAGAGTTTGAAACCACTAGGTGATTATAGACATAAAAAAGTTCCAGAATAATCCAAAGACACAACTTTGGTTTTCTTTATATGATCTGCAAACCACTGAGACCAACACTAGAGCCAGGTTTGTTGAGATGGAGCTAAAGTTACCTCCGAGAAAGAGATAGAGTGTGGCTCTGAGAGAGATTGTGGGAGAAAACATGGAGGTGATAAACACAGGTGTAGCCTCCTTTGTGGGTGGAGCCAGCATCAGAGAACAGGAAGTGGGCGGAGTGATTGACAGCTGGCAGGGTGTGGTTCTGAGCTGGGTCCACAGTGGGAGAGATGAGCTGGAAGGAGCCTCCTGGAAACTGAGGTTGGACAGAGCATGTGACGCGTCTGAGCCCAGCAGCACCCGGAGCCCCTGCGGCTCGGCCTGGGAGACCCCGTCAGCAGAGACCCACAGAGAGATGTTGGGACGACTCAGTAAATCTGTGAAGAGAGACATAATAAACCATTTATTATCATTTAATTAATAATATAATAATATAACAGATCTAATCAACTTTGGTGATATTGCTTTATTATTACTAGGGATGCACCTATTCAGACAAAAAAGCTGGATCAGATACTGATCATTGGAGTAAATACATAGGTCCATCTACCGTGTGGCTCTATGTCTGAGTGCTACAGCGTCAGGTCTTGGAGGAAGATGACAAGATGGAGCAGGTCAAATCAGTGTGGAGATTTACTTTATTATAAACTATTTAGTTGTTGTGAGAACAACGTTGTGCAGCCGCCGTCTCTCTGACTCTGATATATCCACCAGCTTTGTCCACAGTTGTTAGCGCATTAACTGTTCAGACTGCAGCTTCTTGTTAGCAACGACTAAAGGAATAATATAATTTGGTGACCTTCAAAAGCATCAGATATTCAAACAATAGAAAGGCAGCCTAATATTTCTTTAACTATGATAATTACAATGGTAAAGAGCTGATCTTTACTTTTTTGTTGTTGTTGTTGTTTGGACAAACCTTCTCATTACAATAAAATGTAATGAAAACCCCCATCTCCACAATGGGTCATGTGACAAATACAAGGGTCTTTATTTATTTGAACTATATTAAAATCCCAATTGGATCAGTATCTGATACCTGCAGATACTCAAAGCACCAGGATTGGGATCTGTACTAAAAAGCTGAATTGGTGCATCCCTAATTATTACAATATTAAACTTTACCTGAACACACCACCTCTACACCATCTGAAGAACTTCTGTTTATTTGCTCCACACATTCACTCACAGCAGACGTCCTCCTGACACAGGCAGGTGAGACCAGCCACACAGATGTATCTGGAAACCTTTTCTAGTTTCTCCAGAAACAGCTGAACCACACTCCAGCTCTCGACACACAGCAGCTGTAACCTTCAGGTCCCAGAAATCAGTATAAATGAAGCTTTGATGCCCTCTTCTCCACTCTCCTCTGTGTCTCAGCTCCACAGTCCCTGCACAGCGACTGGGCTGTCCCACCAACCTGACACCTCCTGGGTCTAAACAGAGACAGAGGTGAATAGAAAAAGAGATAATCAGGTGTATAAAAGCCCCGCCCCTTTTACCTGAGCAGGTGAGGTCCACAGCTTTTCCAGATGAGCAGGTGTTCCCTGAGCTGGACCTGGTACAGTCCATCAGAGCAGACTCATGGCCCTCACACTGGAACGTCTGCCCCAGAGGAGCCCGCCCCTCTCCATAGAGCGCCCCCTGGAGGAGAAGGAGCCCCACAGCCCAGCTCCCTGCAGACCACCTCTGCATCCTGCAGGTCAAAGTCCTCTTCACAGACTGAGGTCCAGGACTGGTCCCAGTGGACCTCCAGTGATCCTGAGCACAGGCTGGGTCCATGGAGCAGCCTCACAGAGTCTGAGGACACAGAGAGAGACTGAATAAAGACAGACACAGAGTCTGAGGACACAGAGAGAGACTGAATAAAGACAGACACAGAGTCTGAGGACACAGAGAGAGACTGAATAAAGACAGACACAGAGTCTGAGGACAGGAGAGAGACTGAATAAAGACAGACACAGAGTCTGAGGACACAGAGAGACTGAATAAAGACAGACACAGAGTCTGATGATTTATTTTTTTGTTAAAAGGCAAATAATAATAATAATTTAATATTAATATGTAGAGTTACCTGAACAAGGAGGCTGGTGATGTGAAGGTTGGCATATTTATAAGTTAATACAAGTTCCTTCAGTGTTGTTGCCGACTGACGCCACATGGGGCGATTGACCAAAGATCACCTAAAGAAGAGGTTCCAATTTTCATAGAAACCACAGAGCCACAGTCCAAACGATGACACATTTCTGCTGCTGTCCTCTGGCTCCAGTCATACATCTGCACTTCTCTCCATTCATCAACATGTTTCAGCTGCAGAGTCCCATCACAGCGACTGGCTCCGCCCACCAGCCTGACATCATCAGGGTCTGACAGAGACCAGCACATGTTAAACAAAAGTCCAGAGTGAACCTTGAACAGGCAGTCCCTCTCTTGTGTGAGGACCTATAGAGTACATCAGACTGTCTGCAGTAACTCACAGGAAGGTCAGTGCCACCAGGTGCAGGTGAGGTGTGCAGATTATGAATATAGCAGCTGAGAATTGAACCAGATCCATCCTCTTTCTGAATTAACCTCTGAGGAAACTATACTTTTAGTTTAAGGAACTATGTTCAGGAAAGGACTTGGATTTAACCAAATGTTTAGCAGTGTTTGGAGAATCAGACTGTACTGACCTCAGCAGCAGGAGCAGCTCTGACAGATGCATTAATAATTCAGGTCAGGATTGGGTTTAACATCAACATCCACAACATCAACCAATTTATGATCGATTTACCTAAAGCAGGGAGAGCTTTATGCAATGAATCATAAAGAAACTGAAACTAGTCTCATGTTGCTTACGTAGGGAGTTTTTCTGATTAGTTTAATGTGCTCCATTTGTCCCGCCTCCTGGAAGAAAACTGGGATCAGATGAACCAGAGTAACTCTTTGAGCGGAATAGAAAAAGAACTAACCTGAAGAACTAACAGTTTTAATGAGACTCTCCTGGTCTACTTATCGCGGCTCAGGCCTAGTTAGGATGGTTGGATAGGCTGGGGTTTAGTGACCCTCATCTAAAAACACATCTAGACACTAACTGCATTAATCCACTCACAGTGGACAGCCACTGCAGAGACATGCTCAATTCAAATTTCAAACAGGAGTTTTATACAGAGATTATACTGTAAAGGTGTCTAAATAAAATGTGGTTTGTTAGTTAGACACACTAAGTAAATTCTTAAAAAGAATGGTAAAATAAAGGGCCCACCTGAGCAGGTGAGGTCCACAGCTTTTCCAGATGAGCAGGTGTTCCCTGAGCTGGACCTGGTACAGTCCATCAGAGCAGACTCATGGCCCTCACACTGGAACGTCTGCCCCGAGGGCCCATCTCCATAGAGCGCCCCTGGAGGGAGAAGGAGCCCCACAGCCCAGCTCCCTGCAGACCACCTCTGCATCCTGCAGGTCAAAGTCCTCTTCACAGACTGAGGTCCAGGACTGGTCCCAGTGGACCTCCAGTGATCCTGAGCACAGGCTGGGTCCATGGAGCAGCCTCACAGAGTCTGAGGACACAGAGAGAGACTGAATAAAGACAGACACAGAGTCTGAGGACACAGAGAG
This sequence comes from Rhyacichthys aspro, assembly GCA_036850595.1. Lineage (NCBI taxonomy): Eukaryota > Metazoa > Chordata > Actinopteri > Gobiiformes > Rhyacichthyidae > Rhyacichthys > Rhyacichthys aspro. Next base: position 151,205 of record JAWCTZ010000030.1, on the reverse strand, counting down.
AGACTGAATAAAGACAGACACAGAGTCTGAGGACACAGAGAGACTGAATAAAGACAGACACAGAGTCTGAAGACACAGAGAGAGACTGAATAAAGACAGACACAGAGTCAGAGAGGGTTACAGAAGGCTGACAAAGACAGACACTGAGTCTGAGGACACAGAGAGAGGATGAAAGATCTTTTTAATTCAAGTTTTTAAAACTGTAGGTTAACAGAAAACATTTCAACATTGAAATGTTGCATCATAAATGTGCTATAACCTTGATGTACAACAGTGTTGGTGTTACGTCATGTCAACAGACTACAGCACCATCTTGTGGTTAATGGACACATCACAAGAGTCTTTATTTGTGACTCTGTCTTCACCAGAGCCACTAACAACAAACAATAACAAACACTGGACAAACTGTATTTTACCTGAACACTTCAGCTCCAGAACTGATGACCAGTCGTTCACTGAGATCTAAACAGTCCCTCAGTTCAGGCTCTTCACAGTCAGGTCTGATAAAGATGCTGTTTTTCTGGACTCCTCTTTGTTGCTATAGAAACAGCAGATCACAGTCGAGGTCTGCACAACTCTGTTTGCAAACTTCAGGTGAGTGTCAAGTGTATACACTGGTGTCCAGGTTAGATCTTTCATCATCTCCAGTTCTCCATCACAGCGACCTGCTCCTCCAGTCAACCTCAGCCCTGAAGGATCTGAAGAAAAGAGGTCAGAATGTATAAAAATGCAGCACTTTATTATTTACAATGGGTATGAATTATTTATTTAAAGTGACAGGAAGACAGTGGACAGGCAGTATTTTTTTTTTACCTGTCGAGCTGTTTGCAGCCAGGATCCCGCACAGAACAAAAAATAAAAAAAAGTTCAGAAATGTATGATTCAGTAAAAGATGTCTCTTAAAGTCTGGCTGCTCCTGTTACGTAGTTTTGTGGAAAATAAAAGCACCATCATTGTTCAATGGAATGATTGAGTAATCTTCACTGATCACAGTATCTACATCACCTGCTCTGTTTGATCCAGACTTTCAGGTTTCTTTGATCTAAAAATAAATCTTCAGGTGTGAACGCTCCAGGACCATGGTTTGGACCAAACAGCTGCTCTTTGGTCTCAGTCTGGACCAAACTGAACCAAGGTCCAATTCAGTTGTGAAAGAGTTTAGGGACCACCCGATCTGAGTCAGTTTTTATCACAATCACTGCTTTAGTTTTGACAGGTAAATTTGATGGTAAATGGTCTGGTTCTTGGAAGTAAAATGAATGAAGCAGAACAAAGAAGTAAACCCTCGTCTGAACAGATTCTTTTTATTTTATTTTATGAATGTTCCTTTTTTGAAGACTCTAAGATGTATTTGCAGAAGGATGTGATAGAAATTATGAAAAAACTAAGTGGTTAGTGCCTCAGCATGTTTATCTCTAAAACCTCAGTGGAAACAGAAAAACACAATCAACATTTCAATCTAAACACATCTTTGGCTTTTGAAACATTTTTTAAACATGTCCCTTTGCATCATTTACTTTAGTGAATTCATTATTATTATTATGATTATTATGTCATTATTATTATT